>JAKCPI010031817.1:29544-43897 GCA_023213315.1 Euborellia annulipes | reverse complement strand
TAAAAAAACTTAATAATAAATGTCTTATTTTTGGGCAATATATAACTAAATTTTAGAAAGGGATGGGCAAACATTTTCTACAGAGGGCCACGTGAAAATTTCGTTGGTCTAGGGGAGCCCCATATATAGGGCCTATAGAACTTCAATTACATTTCATATAATAAATTAATACAAATATCAAAAATACAAATATACAAATATATAAACAAATACAAATATAATAAATGAATACAAATGAATGAATGAATGAATGAATACAAACAAATGTGAATCGCATTTTACGATACAAATGACGTCACGGATAATATGACCTAGCAGACCTAGTGGTTTCCTCACTCCTGTCTTAGTGTATAATTTATATATTTATTTTTAATTTATCGTGATTTTTAAGGAATTAGACAATTTTTTAAAGCATTGAATTGAAAAATCATTAGTAAAAAAATGAGAAAAGTTTAGGCCTTTGAAGGTATTGGCCACCCTGGCAGCAGATGTTTTATAAATACATTATTGTTGCTTATATTTAGCTTCTGAGGATTTCTACCTTTAAGCAGGTCGTTAATAAATTTATTTATTTTTTATATTTATGAAAAAGAGATTTGAAAAAGTCAAGATGATATTTCAAGACTGTTTTATAGTTACTTACAATAACAATAATTGCATTTAAACTTACAAACATTTGAATCTCAATTCTCTTTAAGACGTTTCGAACATATTTTTGTTATTCAACTTCAGTTTTGTTTCTCATTTCAAGAGGGTGAAACTGCTTTTGAATAAATAATGATCCTTACATGTATTTGTATAATTATGTATTCTTATATTGTTGATAAATAATTTATACAAAATTTACGCTCGTGTGCATGCAATCAAATTTGAATGAACGATATTTATAAATTCAAAACCAGACTAAACTAACTAAATGAAAACAAAAACTGAGGGCGCAACGACTCACATGATAAGAGGAGTTAAATCTCATACACAATTTTTTTTTTTTTTTTTGAATTCGTCAAATTAAATGCCATACGTATAAGATAAAATCAATTTTAGAAATATCAATATTTAAACTTGTGTAAATAGTTATCATGAGAGAAGCCAAATTTATTAGTCATTGATGTTAAGAGGTAGGCAAATGTAATAGACTATTGATGCAAGCAAGGCACTGTAATGAATTTGCTAATTAATCATGAGCTCACTTGTGGTTCCTTGGAAATTTCAAATGTATATTTGTTGGGGATTATTCAACCCACTTTACACTCCCAATCTGTTTAAATAGTAGCAAAAGGATATTATGGAATAGTAGAATTAAAGGGAATTTTGATTTTGTTATAAACTTCAAACCACCACTCTAATGATTTGTGAATCAAAGAATAAAATTAAACTCTATCATATTGTAGATTGTGATTTCTCTTAAAAACCTTTCTTATCGGATGATTTTCCTTCCCGCTAAATTGTTTTCCTGCCATACTCTGTTTTTCTACATTCCCATTTTTTAAGGATTTTTTCGGGATTGAAGGCCATTCTCTATTTTTTTTTTTTTTAACACTCAAACTTTTTTTTTCTCATTCACACTCACATTCACACACACATACACACAGTCTTTTTGGCAACTTAGGCCATTTAAGACTTTAAACGATACTCGGATTTATAATATACAGTAGAACCTCGATAAGTTAAACCTCGCTAAGTTCAAAATCTCCGTAACTTAAAAATTTTTTCAATTCCCTTCCCTTGACAGCGTAAAACCTTTATTACTTAAAGAACAAAACCTCTGTAACTTAAACAAATATTTTGAGCATAGCCCTCGATAACTTAAAATAATATTTTGGTGACCTCTATAACTTAAAGTATTTCTTTACATTACATCGAAAAAATAGTTGATGCAGAAAATCAAAAATACATGAAGCAGAAAAAAATTACTGATTTTTTTGTAAATAAATAAATCTATTAATTTAATTTATATTTAACTAAACTATTCTAAATAAACAAATAGATCAAACGAAATTCCTTTTTCACTCCCACGTGCCCAAAGTCAATAAACCTCGGTACGTTAAAAATTATATTCAATAACCTCTCTAACTTCAACTCTCGATAAGTAAAAAACTCGATAACTCAAATTTCTAACCGTTTCCCTTGAACTTTAACTTATCGGTTCACTGTATATTTATTGGGGGTCCAGGCATTCTTATTTAAGCCTTTTGGTATCCAATTGGCTTAAATAAAATCATCGGACTGCCTGGGGTCCGAACCAAAGACGTTTGGTATACTAGGTAAGCACGCTAACACGCTAACCTCTACGCCAAGCCCCGAGGGCTCCATTCTCTATTTATTTCAATTGATTGGGAGCCAATTCAATTGTCGCATGAGGCGGGATACGGACCCTTGTCCTCTAGCACAATGCATTCCCATTAATTGCTTACTTACCCATGGGCGTAGCCAGACATCTTGTTAGGGGGGGGCAACCCCTCGTCAGAGCTAGAGGGGGGTGTTTGCAAAAATATATATATATTTTTTTTTTAATTTTATTATTTTTAGGACAAGTCAGAGGGGCGAAGGCCCCTCTGTCTTCCCCTGGCTACGCCCATGTATTTACCCTCACGTGTTTTGTTCAATTTTTTAATATCACAATGATTAATCAAAAACAAATTTTTGATTTGTATTTTAAAAACAAAGTTGTAAAACCCTCTTCGTGCTACATACTAGCCTTGGAGTTAGTACCGTATTTAATAAGTGGTATGTATATGATTAGCTCTGATTAAGAAGAGCTCGAAAGTTTTGCAACTTCGTTCCCTATTTTTTTTAAAGGATATTTTGAGATGTTAAAAACAAAAATTATTTTTATTACTTATATTAAAAAAAAAAAAAAAATAGCCTGGGGTCCCGGATTCACTTCCCCTCCCAAGCAAGAAGAATTGGGTAAACAATAAAAATAAAATGTTATTTCCCAGTTGCCATCAATACAAGATAATTTAGGACAATATTTTAATTTTCCCCTCTCGACTGTTGCGGCCATATAAGGATTAGAAATACATATATTTTAAATAATATTTACCAATGGCCCCCGAGGGACATTCAACACGCTGATTGTCAGTCCACTCGAGGGTTCGCCGCGCTATAATAAATATTTATTCAGTAAATCTGTAAATGGTCTCGGTAGCCAAGAGAGCAAATTAAATAAAAAAGGAAAAAAATAAAACAAAGTTCAGAAGTGTTCCTCTCTATGATCACCTTCGATTCCCAATTTTTTTGTTTTTACTTTCTCTTACCTATATAGGGAGAAAGTATTGGATTCATGTAAAAAATTCAAGGTCAAGATTTTGATGGATATACACGTTTTGGTATCCAAATGGCTTAAATGAAATCATTCGACTTCCTGGGGTCTGAACCCGCGACCCTTGGTATAGAAGGCCAGCACGCTACTACACCAAGCCCCACAACCTAAAAAGTAAGGTTATGATTTTGACAGCTTTGAAATAAAAGCAACATGTTAACCTCGCTGTTAAAACTTTGTTTAGAGAATAGTATTTTTTAACGCTGGTGTTATTACTTTACTTTTTAACACCCAATTTATCATGTTAAATTCTAAAGTCTGTTTTTAGAAAATAGACCTGAATATTAGTAATTTTTCATTTATACTAACTAACACCTATTGTCTTAAATATTTGCCAATAATATACTTATTATAAATATCATTTCTTTAACTTCCTTACAAATCTATAAAAAGAAAAATCAATTCTCACAATTTCCCGTCTGGCTTTTTTTTCTTTTTTTTTTTTTTCTCCCCACCTTGTGATTCATTTTATTCTTTTCTCTTTATCGTATTTTAAGATGTTTCTATTGATTTGTCTTTTCTTTAGGTAAACGCAAGCAACAGTGAGCAAATTGTACTCAAAAATGTTCAATTCGAGGCGTCTGGTTTATATTCCTGCGAAGTTACCTCGGCTACACCCATATACACGAAGGCGTCAGCGGAACATGACGTCACCGTTATACGTAAGCAGAAAAAAAAAAAACTTTTTTTGAATAGAATATTTTCCTTACCACTCGTTAAGCTTTTAATTAAATTATGTTTAATTTTAAAGATCGGTTCGATTGAATATTCTCTTAATCAGAGCGAACATCTCTTTCAATAATGTAATTAGCCTCCCTCCGACTTCTATCGCATTCAACGGATTTTAGTCGGCAAAAAAATCTCAATTACAAAAAAAAGAATATTTTAATTAAATATCTCCATCTATTTATTTTTTTGAAAATCTATATCAGAATTATTGTTGCGTCTATGAATACAAACTCTTGCTATTGTTCCTGATAACCTTATATCAAAAGATAGCGATAAATTACAGGCAATTGCTCGAACTGAACCCACCAAGTCTTTTTCACATTTTTTTTTATTATCCTGCCTGAGTGGTGCTTCTAAGTTCAAGAGCTCTTAACTGCTTAAAGTACTGTACCAAATAAAATTTATATTTAAAAACCTTTTTACTAGCCCACGTTGTTTGAGTATCAAATTAGAAAACAATTATCTGTTCATAAGTAAGAAATTATATATATATATATATAATATTTAAGATATTATATATATCGCGTATGTAAGCCGCGAAATTTACCGCGAAATGCACCTGGTCGAGGGAGAAATTTGCGGCGCCGAACTTGGGTCCATTTCTTCTGCTGGCTAAAATTGCTTTCCAACTGAGTTCATAAATGAACTTCATATACCCGAATGTCGTGCTGTGGTCAAGTGGTTAGGGCACTCTGAGTGCAAATCGGAGGATCCGTCGCGGCACACGGGTATATGAATTAATAAATATTTAATTACCTGTTCATTTGTAAAGAGTACGATCCACTTTTTTTTTTTAGAGGCCTTAAGATCACAGCCCATAGACCCCATAAAATTCATAAACTTGCACCTCAAAATTCATAAATTAAATGTTAATATTATTCACATTTAAAAATGATTGGATCTCCTAAACGGAGCAAATTATTCTCGTCTAAAGAGGCACTTTGTTCTCTACTAATAGATAATAAAATTATTAGGGTCCGACCGAAACAAGATTTTCAGCCGAAACCGAAACCGAATCCGAAACTTGTATTTCCTATAAAAAATTCATATCATTTTACCTTTTTTTTGTTTTTTTTGAAATTTTTTCCGCTCTGCGGAAAATTTTTTTCTCCCTCAAGTGCAAATCATTTGACCTTTTTTTTGCATGCGAGTCTCATCCCATCTTTTCAGACTCAGGTTTCGGCTAATTTTTGGCCGAAATTCGGTCGGTTCCTAAAAATTAAATTTAAAAATCTGGTGTGACTGGCGCACAGCACACAACTTTCTCTTACCTTCGGTAATCGAAAGTTGTGCACTGTGCTGTCACACCAGATTTTTCGTGTCGACATGTATTTAGTTTCCGACAGTAGGGGTACAATTGAATTCAAGATGTAAAATTTATAAGTATGGGAAAATATTTATATTTTGTTACCATGGCAACCATTTCTCCTATCCTTCCCTATGAAATACAAGAGTAAAGTGGTCTTCAGAAGATTTCAATCGCAAAATGAGAATATACATTTTAAAGAGCATCTAAAAAATAATTGATTTTTGAATTTTAAAAAAAATCGTTGGAGCAAATTTTGAGAAAATCGAAAAAAACTGAAAAAGTACATCAGTAAAGTACTAGTACTCTTTGGCCGATTTTGATTAAAAGCTTATTTTTTCCGGTCCGGGGGGTGTTTAACTTAAATATAAAATTTCAACCTCATAGCTCAATTCCTTCATGCTTAAAATTGAACACACACACACACCCCACCCACCCACCCACCCACCCACCCACAGACAGACCATGTCGCGAAAACCACTTTTTTTGATTCAGGGGACCTCAAAACGTGAAGATCCATCAAAATCTCGACATCGAATTTTTGACATGAATCCAATACTTTCTCTCTATATATATATTACATATATACATAGGTAAGAGAAGTAAAAAGTACATAATTGATGTTGGTTTAAGTCTACCGAGAGAACACTTCACATATTCCATCCGCAGTATACATCCGATTTTGGCAAGGTGAGATTTGAGGCAGTGGTGGTTTTTAGATGGTGACAACATCGACCAATTCAAACTTTTATACCAATGTCTTGGTGGTATTCAAGGGAACAGAAATCCACCAAATCAGTTGGAAGAAGCTGCTTGATCTCAGTTGTCAATCTCAAGCTCAATTTCAATCCCAAGCTCAATCTCTTGACTTTGCTTGATTCTGAAAACCTTTAGATATCCGAGCTACCATATATAGCCAAAAGTGTAAAAAAATAGGTAGGGTAACTTCGGCGGATCGGGACGCTTGGTAGGCCTAAATAGGGACAATTTCCCGATTTTTTTTCTCTTCTCGAAACTAGCTCGAAAAGAAGGTCCTGACTATCTATTGATTACTGTTTGTACTTGATGTAATCAATAGACAGTCAGGACCTTCTTTTCGGGCTAGTTTCGAGAGAAAAAATCCGAAAATTGTCTCTATTTACCAAGCGGCCTAGGTTACACTACCTAAAAATTTGTCTCAAGTATCACGAATTAGATAGTATACTAAACCATGTCTGAGAATCAATGGGGCTGATTTTTTTCTAAATTTAATGTAGAAATATACAAAAAATATGAAAGTGAAGATATTTATTTATTTTTATTTTGTCTTGATTTTACTAAATAATAAAAACTTAGCCCCCACGTCAACATAGGCTCCCAAATATGAAAATACTTTCAGAGAGGAGACCACACCTTAATTGAAAATACTTTATTTAATTTTTCTAAAATATTCCTAGTCTAAAATCACTTCGTGAGTTGGTTGACTTAAAATTTCTCAAACTTTTAAATGCCCTGATCTTCTGGATGCATTGTACTTTTGGGTTCGCTGAGGCCTTTGGTTAATTACACGTGAATGGCATGTGTCTATTGCACTTTAAAATAAGTATAATTTCTATTAGATATATATATTATTTCAATTTTATTTAAAATTATTAACTATTTTAAAAGTCTGATGTGGCTAGTACAAACAGTATAAATGGGAAAGGCTATTTGAGGCATAAAATCCGAAAACTCACTTCTATTTGTGCTATATTTTACATATATTCCTGTTTCCTCCCTTTTTGGTGATTTAATTCTATTTTAAACGAAGTAGTTGTTAAAATAGAAAGTTGACACTTCTATTTCCAATGACCTAGGTCGAGAGACATTCGTCTATATAAAGGTAATAATTAATCACAATTGGGTCCATGATATTGCTATCTATTAATATATTTACCCAGTATATTTCATTCCACCTACCCTTTAGAGATCTCTCTCATTTTGTCCCATTCATTCTTCAATTTAAACATCTTTATTAAATACATTAAATATTTATTTGTCAAGTAAAATAATTTTAAACTATTTGTTTTATTTGTAAACTAACAAGTTGTGCCCTGGGTATATGAGATTAGAGTAGGGATGAATAAAGCCAGCGTTTGTTGAACACCTTTAACCCACACCATAACGGTTTGCCATCTTCAGTGCCAATTAAAGTTTTTAAGGTGTCCCTGACATATTTAATAATATTGTAATGTATAGGAAACCATCTTATTGTTGTATATGACAGGGACACCTTAAAAAACTTTCATTGACACTGAAGATGGCAACCGTTATTGGTTACCGAAACATCTGCTTAAATTAAAGTGTGTTCAACAAACGCTGGCTTTATTCCTCCGGACTCCAGTATTTGTTTTATTTGTAAAAGTAAATAATAACTCTAGAGTATTTTTGGTATCGGGTATTGATCTTAGCTTTAGGATTTTTTTTTTTAGAATGATGGATGAGTAGTAATTATTTCATCTAAAGTTATCTTCTCTTTGTCTTGGTGAAATTCCCGGAGACAGTTTGGGAGTGGCAGATGAGTTGAATAAGTCAATTCAATAAGGAATTAATTTAATCAATTAGATACTTCTTAATTATTTTTGTGTACTTGTGTAAAATGTATTAAGAGAGATAGAAAAATTAAGAAATTTACTGGTGTAAAATGGAGTAAAGAGAAAAATATATATATATATTTTTTTTTTGGGAAAAAAATTGTATTTTTAATATAAAATTTTAAAAACTAATACTTAAAAATTTGATTTGTATATATATTCTGGTAAACAACTACAGAATGCCCCTTTAAATTACCGATAATAAGAAAAAAATTCTATGCTGTGCGACCAGTCACACCAGATTACCCCCCCCCCTCGAGAAACTCCTCTGGATTGGAAAACATCATCATTTAATGGAAGAGTTTTTTTGTTAGCGAAAGAGGAAGTGTCACTCTACTACCGCCACCATTGATACTCTCTTGTCGTTTGGTTGCCTAACTTCAGGGGGCTCCCATGAATTTTTAAACCAAGCAGCGCGTCGCCATCTATTATTTATATGCTTAACATTATATTATTTAGCCCGTGGCCCATGGTTTGGAGAGGACATTGGCTTGACGTGTCTGGGGCCCGGGCTCGCTTCCCGTCCCAAGCGAGAAAAATTTATTTGAAATGAACCGTTGACCGTGGAGTCTAAATAGCCTAAGATGCCGAAAAAGACCTTAAAAGAAATTATTCATTCTTTCTTAAATATTCAACTTCCTAAAAGGATTTTTATGCTCTTTTTTCACTTTAATCTTTAAAAATATTTTTTATTAGTTGCATTTTTACTTTCTCTTACCTATGTATATATGTAATATATAATTATATAGAGAGAAAGTATTGGATTCATGTCAAAATTTCGATGTCGAGATTTTGATGGATCTTCACGTTTTGTGGTCCCCTGAATCCAAAAAGTGGTTTTTGCGACATGGTCTGTCTGTGTGTCTGTGAACAAAATATCTCAAGAACGAAAAGAGCTATGAGGTTGAAATTTTATATGGGACGTGACACGAATCTTTTGAACAAAATCGACCAAAGAGTACTAGTACTTTACTGATGCACTTTTTCAGTTTTTTTCGATTTTCTTTAAATTCGATCAAACGATTTTTTTTTAATTCAAAAATCAATTATTTTTTAGATTATCTATAAAATGTATATTCTCATTTTGTCATTGAAATCTTCTGAAGACCACTTTACTCTTGTACTCCATAGAAAAGATAGAAATGGTTGCCATGGTAACAAAATATAAACATTTTGCCATATTTATAAATTACATCTTAAAAATCGAATGTACCGTACTGTCGGAAACTAAATATATGTCGACACAAAAAATCTGGTGCGCCAGTCACACCAGATTTTTTTTTAATGGTTATTGGAAAGAATGGAATGTATAAAATTTCGAAAAAATATTTTTATTAAATTCCTACTTTCATATTTTTTGTATTAGAATTTTGATTTGATAAAATGTCAAGAAGACCGCGATCGCTTGCCACCTGCTCTGACACGTAGTTGATATGAATAAAGAGAGGGGAGGGAGATAGGTTTCAAGGAATCCAACTGTTGAGGGAACATCGACATGGCTTGGAGATTAAAATCCCCGGCAAAAATACATATCTTGCAAGTAAAGGCAACAGTCAGGAAAGGGCCAACGAGCCAAAGGGCGGATATTGATTCGAGGCTTGCAACCGAGGAAAACCTTTTCTAGTGAATAGTTGAGAGGGCACACAAGAAAAGACACGGCCGCCACGTCGACTGGAAATATACGTTTGCAGTCAGTCTTGCTTGTCAATTTCAATGAATATTCTTTTTAATATATATAAAAGAACATTTCAACTCTTCAACTTAACTTTTCTTAAAAACTTTATTTAAATTTAAAACAAATTCAATTTCAAAAACAAATTTTTTTTTTTTGTATGGAAATTCCTTATTCTTCTTAAAAATTCGGCGTTGTTTAAAAAAAAAAAAAAAGTGAAGATAATAGCCATGACTAAAATTATAAAAAAATTTTTACAAAGTTACCAGGTATTAGTTTTAAATCAGGGGAGACAATCAACAGGAGGGAATATATAATTCGCTAATGTCCGTCTATCTGTCTGCCTGTCACGCACTATTTAGGCAACTTCCCGTTGAAATTTTGAAATGAAATTTTTTATGCTTAAAGAGGACCTTGAAGGGATTACAGGAAAATTATTTTGATCCCAAAATTCCTATAACTTTTTGAGTTATTAATTCCCAAAGTTATTTTTTTTTTTAACACTTGCACTTTTTTTCTGATTCACACTCACATTCACACACTCATACACACAGTCTTTTCGGCAACTTTGGCCATTTAAGACTTTGACGATAACCGTTATTAATGTATTTATATACATATATGGGGTCCAGCATAGGCGTAGCCAGGGGGGTTTTGGGATTCAAAACCCCCCCCCCCATGGGACCCAAGCCATGACTAGATATTTAATACAAATTATATTTCACATAGGGTAAGAGAAAGTAAAATATAATAATTTACTCTAGCTAAAAAAACAAACCAAAATGATTTATAAAAACCCTAAAATAATCTTAAATTTTTGAAAAAATTTCTTGATCCCCCATCAAAAATTTCTGGCTACCTCAATGGGGTCCAGGCATTCTTATTTAAGCTATTTGGTATTCAAATGGCTTAAATAAAATCATCGGACTGCCTGGGGTCCGAATCCACGACGTTTGGTATACGAGGTTAGCACGCTAACCTCTACACCACGCCCCAAGGGCAAGCTACGATTTCTCCAATAGGAAATGTATAGAGAACCATTTATGTATTCTATGAATGTAAACAAATCCTCAGGGAGGCATCGAATTGGAATATAGTAATAATAATTTTTTTTTCATAATTAAGAAAAGGCGAGGGTCTGCCGCAGGGGAAGTCTCCCGGCTAGGCGCCGCGGCTAGTATAAAATTATTTGTTTATGGCATGAAAACTTTCTTTATACATTTATCCATCCGTATTGTTGAAGTGACTCCTGTTCCCTGAGTTTCCAAAATATAAAATTTTCACTACCCACAGAACCATTTGGTTGAGGGTGAAGGCAAAAAATTCCAATAATTAAGGTCAGGACCGGAACTATGAGATTTTTTAGGGGGGGGGGGGGGCAAAATTTAATTTGCCGCCACCTCCTTAAAATTTTCTAAGCAAAATTCATATCATTTTACCTTTTTTTTAGTAAATCTTTCTTGAATTGCCTCCCCCTGATATCTGCCGCCCGGGGCATACGCACCCACTGCCCCGCCCCCTAGATCCGGCCCTGATTAAGGTTATGGAGAAAATAAACCAGCGACTTTTTTCCACTTTAATTTGGAAATATTTCGGATTGCATAATGCAATGATACACAGATTGCGTTAGGCAATAAAAGACTTTTTATTAATTAATCAATCAATCAATCGATAGTAGATGTTTCGGTCGCAAATTACAATCTTCATCCGACCCGGTGAAGATCGTGATTTGCGACCGAATCGTCGACGATTGATTTAAAAGTCTTTTATTTAATTCCGTCTCCTATATCCAAGTTATAGTCTACAGTCATTTCTCATTGCTAAATTATTTTAATATGGAAAAAAGTCGCTGGCTTATTTTCTCCATAACCCTAACCTATCGTCCCAGCCCGCTTAATTTCTTCTACTCGAGGGCTTGGTGGACCTTAATGAGAATAAAAGTTATGGTTTTAAGTTTTAAGTTAAGTTAATGTTCTGATCTCAGGGTACAATGTCGGAGCTGGGTTGGTTAAATCAGACCTATCCAGGGCCAGAGGGATAAAAGTAGGAGCCAAATTTCGACTCCGGATTGAAAGGTTTACATGGCTTGTTTAATATTTTTAATTAAAAAGAACATTTATATATTTGAATACATATTTATTCGTAGAGTCGAGATGATTACTTTATTCTGATTACTCAAGACGAATGGAATTCAAACACGTGAGCTTGAGTTAAACAAGACAGAGGTTGTCTTTTAAACCCTAGAGTAGACATGTAAAGCCCTTGGCTTAGCTCTCCAGCACTCCTTCAAGGCCCTTTTCGATAACGAGTCATTTAGAAGGCCAATCAACGAAGGGCTTTTTTAAATAAACAAAAGAAAAGTATAAGATATATTTTCTTTTTTTTAAATCCTTCTTAAAGGTGGATGTACGTCTTGTTTATTTATTTTGTAAAAACTAAAACCAGATTAAATAAATAAATGATGTTGAAAAAGTAAATAAAAGCATGCACCATCTATGGTAACATAAATTTTAAATGAAACAAAATATTAATAAATCTACAGAGAATAAAAAATGTGAATTGTTTAGAGAAAAATCTGGTGTGAACTGGTCACACAACACACAACTTTCTCTTACCTTTGGAGTATATGGACAGCATTGATCCCAAAAATGTCATCCACCTTTAAGAGGATTTAAAAAAAGAAAATATCTTCACTTTCTTTTGTTTATTTTAAAGCCCTTCGTTGATTGGCCTTCTAAATGACTCGTTGTGAATGGGCCTTGAAGGAGTGCTGGAGGGCTTTACATGTCTACTCTAGGGTTTAAAAGACAACCTCTGTCTTGTTTAACTCAAGCTCACGTGTTGAATTCCATTCGTCTTGAGTAATCAGAATAAAGTAATCATCTCGACTCTACGAATAAATATGTATTCAATATGTAAAAATGTTCTTTTTAATTAAAAATATTAAACAAGCCATGTAAACCTTTCAATCCGAGTCCGAAATTTGGCTCCTACTTTTATCCCTCTGGCCCTGGATAGGTCTGATTTAACCAACCCAGCTCCGACATTTGTACCCTGAGATCAGAACATTAACTTAACTTAAAACTTAAAACCATAACTTTTATTCTCATTAGGAACCCTCGAGTAGAAGAAATTAAGCGGGCTGGGACGATAGGTTAGGGTTATGGAGAAAATAAGCCAGCGACTTTTCCATATTAAAAATAATTTAACTTAATGAGAAATGACTGTAGACTATAACTTGGATATAGGAGACGGGTCAAATAAAAAGACTTTTAAATCAATCGTCGACGTTCAATTGTAATCACGATCTTCACCGGGTCGGATGAAGATTTGTAATTTGCGACCGAAATTATCGATTGATTGATTGATTAATTAATAAAAAGTCTTTTATTGCCTAACGCAATCTGTATCATTGCATTATGCAATCGAAGCATTCCAGAATTAAAGTGGAAAAAGTCGCTGGTTTATTTTCTCCATAACCTTAATCAGGGCCGGATTAGGGCGGGGCAGTGGGTGCGTGTGCCCCGGGCGGCAGATATCAGGGAGAGCAATTCAAGAAAGATTTACTAAAAAAGGGTAAAATGATATGAATTTTGCTTAGAAAATTTTAAGGAGGTGGCGGCAAGTTAAATTTTGCCCCCCCTAAAATTCTCATAGTTCCGGTCCTGACCGCCAATTGTTAGATTTTGCGCCTTCACCCTCAACCAAATGGTTCTGTGGGTAGTGAAAATTTTATATTTTGGAAACTCAGGGAACAGGAGTCACTTCAACAAGCTGGATGGATAAATGTATAAAGAAAGTTTTCATGCCATAAACAAATAATTTTATACTAGCCCTGGCCATAGACTTCCCCTGCCTTGAAGACCCTCGCCTTTTCTTAATTATGAAAAAAAAAATGTATTACTATATTCCAATTCGATGCCTCCCTGAGGATTTGTTTACATTCATAGAATACATAAATGGTTCTCTCCATTTCCTATTGGAAAAATCGTTAGCTTTTAGTAGGGCGTGGTGTAGGGGTTAGCGTGCTCGTATACAACAATGTTTGGATTCGGACCCCAGGCAGTCGATGATTTTATTCAGCCATTGGAATACCAATAGCTTAAATAAGAATGCCTGGACCCCATTGAAATTGTAGAAATTTTCGATGGGGATCAAAAATTTTTTCCAAAAAATTTAAGATTATTTTAGAGGTTTATAAATCATTTTGGTTTGTTTTTTTAGCTAAGTAAATTATTATATTTTACTTTCTCTTACCCTATGTGAAATATAATTTGTATTAAATATCTAGTCATGGCTTGGGTCCCATGGGAGGGGGGTTTTGAATCCCAAAACCCCCCTGGCTCCCGCCTATGCTGGACCCCATATATGTATATACCCCATTAATAACGGTTATCGTCAAAGTCTTAAATGGCCAAAGTTGCCGAAAAGGCGCTGTGTATGAGTCGTGAATGTGGTGAATCAGAAAAAAGTGCAAATGTTAAAAAAAAATAACTTTGGGAATTAATAACTCAAAAAGTTATGAATTTTGGGATCAAAATAATTTTCCTGTAATCCCTTCAAGGTCCTCTTAAGCATAAAAAATTTCATTTCAAAATTTCAACGGGAAGTTGCCTAAATAGTGCGTGACAGGCAGACAGATAGACGGACATTGGCGAAAAGATTATATATTTCTCTGTTGATTGTCTCTGAATTTAAAACTAATACCT
>JAKCPI010031817.1:0-29444 GCA_023213315.1 Euborellia annulipes | reverse complement strand
TATATTTACGAGGTCCAGGCATTCTTATTTAAGCCATTTGGTATCCAAAAGACTTAAATAAAATCATTGGACTGCTTGGGGTCCGAACCCGCGACGTTTGGTATACGAGGTTAGCACGCTACCTACTACACCAGACCCGGGGGTGAATTGGAATATAGTAATGATAATTTTTTTTCATAATTAAGAAAAGGCGAGGGTCCGCCGCAGGGAAGCCTCCCGGCTAGGCGCCGCGGCTAGCATAAAATATTTTGTTTATGGGATGAAAACTTTCTTTAAACATTTGTCCATCCGTATTGGTGAAGTGACTCCTGTTCTCTGAGTTTCCAACTTTTTTTTTTTAACACTCACACTTTTTTCCCATTCACACTCATATTCACACAGTCTTTTTGGCAACTTAGCCATTTGGTATCCAAATGGCTTAAATAAAATCATCGGATTGCCTGGGATCCGAATCTCCGACCCTTGGAATACAAGGCAGGCGCGCTACCAACTACGCCAAGCCCGTGGCGGGTTTCCAACTTGAAATATAAAATGTTCACTATCCACAAAACCACTTGGTTGAGGGTGAAGGCAAAAAATTCCAATAATTAAGGTTATGGAGAAAAAAACCAGCGACTTTTTTCCACTTTAGTTTGGAAATATTTCGGATTACATAATGCAATGATACACAGATTGCACAGATTAGGCAATAAAAGACTTTTTATTAATTAATCAATCAATCAATAGTTGTCGTTTCGGTCGCAAATCACGACCTTCATCCGACCCGGTGAAGGTTGCGACCGAAACGTGGCGATTGATTTAAAAGTCTTTTATTTAATTCCTGGCTGCTACCTCTCTTTATATTTAAGTTATATTCTACAGCCATTTCTCATTGCTAAATTATTTTAATATATGGAAAAAAGTCGCTGGCTTATTTTCTCCATAACCCTAACGTATCGTCCCCAGCGTGCTTAATTTCTTCTACTGCAATTCTAAACCCGAGGGCTTGGTGAAACTTAATGAGAATAAAAGTTATGGGCGTATTAGTAAATGGTATGGATCCCAGGGTACAATGTCGGAGTTTAGGTCGGTTAAATCAGACCTATCCAGGGCCAGAGGGATAAAAGTAGGAGCCAGAATTTCGACCCCGGATAGCATCTGACTGACAGAAAGGTTTACATGGCTTGTTTAATATTTTTAATTAAAAAGAACATTTATATATTTGAATACATATTTATTCGTAGAGTCGAGATGATTACTTTATTCTGATTACTCAAGACGAATGGAATTCAAACACGTGAGCTTGAGTTAAACAAGACAGAGGTTGTCTTTTAAACCCTAGAGTAGACATGTAAAGCCCCTATTATCTTTTAGCTCTCCAGCACTCCCTTCAAGGCCCTTTTCGATAACGAGTCATTTAGAAGGCCAATCAACGAAGGGCTTTTTTAAATAAACAAAAGAAAAGTATAAGATATATTTTCTTTTTTTTATCCTTCTTAAAAGGTGGATGTACGTCTTGTTTATTTGAGAGAGCCTTTGTAAAAACTAAAACCGGATTAAATAAATAAAAGATGTTGATAAAGTAAATAAAAAGCATGCACCATCTATGGTAACATAAATTTTAAAATGAAACAAAATATTAATAAATCTACAGAGAATAAAAAATGTGAATTGCTTTAGAGAAAAATCTGGTGTGAACTGGTCGCACAACACACAACTTTCTCTTACCTTAGGAGTATATGGGTAGCATTGATCCCAAAAATGTCATCCCAGCTCTAGTTTTAGAGATATTGAACAAATTAAATGCCAATAGAAAATATGCTCTAAAGCCGCTCTTGATACATTTTATTAATGTCTTTTGTTCTCTTAAAAATATGGAATAGTTTTTTTTTAAAGTCATTTGGGGAAAGGCAATTTGATTTTATAAATTTATTTATTATTTATATTATACAGTATCGATGGGTTGGGGGGGGGGTTCAATGGTCTGGTGGGGGGGGCCACCTATCCCGATTTTAAGTACCATTTGGGTTGATGCAAATAGTTGAAATTCATAGAAATCTAAAGTTTCGACCCAATCGGAGGTGGTTTAGTGGTGCAAATCACGGCTTTAGAAAAATATAATTTTTTTTTTAACTTTGAACATCCCTAAAATAGAATAATTTTTACCTCCTGAATGCGTAAAAAACATATGATATATAGGACAGAGGAATTAGCAGCCAATTTTTCGAGCCTCTATATTAAGAAAAACTCTCGATTTTGGAAACGTTTCGGCTTTATTCTACTAAGGCTATCATCCAGTCCCCATTAGAGAGTATTAATGTATAGTGTTGTTAGGAATTAGAATATGTTTTATATATATTAGATGGTATATAAATAATGTTTTTTTAATTTTAAACTAATAACCGTTGGCTCTAGTTGAAACATCATGCTTTAATAGGGCGAATTAAATTCACAAGGTTTTCTCTTTCAATAATATATTAATTTGATATTAACACTTTATACGTATTTCGACACCATATGTGTCATCTTCAGACTATCTTCACAGTATGTAATTCGCTTCTGAAGATGACACATATGGTGTCGAAATACGTATAAAGTGTTAATATCAAATTAATATACTATTGATACAGAAAACCTTGTGAATTTAATTCTCCTATTAAATGTCTTTTTTGTATGCTTCCAGTATTTTTAATACGTGTGTATACGCCAAAGTAGTTGCTTTCCAAATCGAATCATTTCAAATCGAAAGAAATATGTCTCATAATGATCAGACACCAAATAAAATGTTTAATTTCAAGAAAATCCACAGTGAACGCCCCTTTGAATTATCTACTGTAAATTCTTTCCTACTTTTTTTTTTTGTCCTGTGTAATCAACAAAGAAAAAGACCCCTTCCCGGTTTTCGTTGATTATCTCGAAAATTATTCAGTATTCGAAAAACGTGAAAGAATAAAGACTTTTAAAAATCTTAGGATAATGCTACTTCCCGTTGACATATTTACTCAAAAAGTTGGCTACAGGTCTACAATTTTCGTGTAAGATAAACACGCAATTTTTTTTTTTTTTATAAATAAAAAAACACTCACACTTTTTCTCCATTCACACTCACACTCACACACTCATATCGGCACAGTCTTTTCGGCAACTTAGGCCATTTAAGACTTTTAACGATAACCGTTATTTATATATATATATATATATTGGGGTCCAGGCATTTTTATTTAAGCCATTTGGTATTCAAAATGGCTTAAATAAAATTAAACACGCAATAGCACGAGAAAGTTTAAGGGAAGCATTCCCGCATTTTTATTTTATAATTTTTTTTTTCGAAAATTTTCGAGCAAATGACGTCCCTGATCACTAGCCTATATCTCTACTTTAATGATAATAAGGAAATCGTTACGTCTCCTGACTAATTTTTTTTATCCTTAATTTATTGATGATAACCTTTATGAAAGTTGCCAAAGTGGAACACGATAACCCTCCTAACAAATCCCCTAACAACGGGCCTATTTTAATTAAATTATACGTTACAAGTATTATAATAGGTCACTGGCAAACAAAATTCCACAACAAAAATTTACCTAACTTATCAGATTAAAAAAAAAAAAAAAAGTTAAAGCTAAAGTAATATACATAACCTATTCAATGAGTATTATTAAATTCAATTTGTAATTGTTTTGATAAGATATAATAACATTTTTCTTACTAAATAAAGAAAAAAAATTGATTTTTTTTATTTTCCTCCATTAAGAAATAACAAACTTAAAATGTTAATGAAAACACCGGCATTGTTTATTTCATTTAGGTATTTTTTTTATTCTTCCTAATCTAGATCAAAAGAGCCTTGAAAATAATAAAAAAGAACGTAAAATCATCAAAAATGTAATCAAAACAAGAATAGATATTTTTCAATAACAAACAATTTATTTTGTTTGTGCTTTAGACAAATAAAATTCCAATATTTGTTCTTTGTTAAGGTGTTTGTTGATGGAGATCGAGTTGGCAACTGTGAAGCAATGCCGAAAATCGGGCTTCTTGAGGAACAAGACTGTTGAAACCTCGCCAGAGCAATAGATCATTATATAGACCCTGTTATGCATTAGTGTATCAAGCGCCAAAAAATTAAAAATTGAGTTAAGCACGGAATATTGTTTCAAATGCTATAATTAATAATATTTTTTATGAAATAAAAAAATTTATATTTAATGTTACTTGCACAATTGACAAAAAAAATTATATATAATCCAATGAAAACAAAAAAAACTTTAATGTTAATTTTCTCAAAACACGGTAGATGGCGCTTGACACACTAATGCGTAACAGGGTACATATGATAACAGAGAGAATAAAAAAAAAACAATTCTGCTATGGACACAGAGCGGTCATCAGCTTAGAGAAGGCACCTCCTTTATGTATAACGCCCCTAAGGCATTTGATATAAATAGACTAAGCCCACCTACTATATCCTCGCGGCACTGAAGATGATGTGTGTTCTACGCATCGAAATATCTGCCAAATAAAAGGACGTCAGGTGGAGCTATAAATTTGCTGGTTATCTCCAACCCCTTTACTCTACTCATCCCAGCCTAATATTCAATCTAAAAAAAACAACTTTTTTTTGTTGCTGGGGTAACTATTCCTGGGTATTTTGCTAGATTCAAAAAATGCTATCATTTTTGCCCCATCAACTCTAGTTTTAGAGATATAGAGAAAATTACATTTTAATAGAAAATATGCTCTAAAGAGGCTCTTATTTTGAATAATCTAGATTTTTTTACCCCTTAAAAATATGCAGATGAATTACATAGAAATACAAAGACGGAGGTGATTTTGTGGTGCAAAACACGTATAAAAGTTTAGAAAAATCGAATCGTTTCAGTTTTTTTTTTTTTTAACTCTGGATACCCCTAATATAATTTTTTTCATCCCTGAATGCAAAAAAACATATTTTTAGGTTCTTTAGCTAAAGTTGTGTGCTGTGCGACCATCACACCAGATTTTTTGAAAATTGGATCGGTTGTGAATCAGATCGCTTTCCATTATTGGTGAATTTTGTTCATCACTGCCTCGTATATATCGACTGGTAAAAGTCCAGTCTTTCTTTTTAAGGAAACTCTTCTCGTTAATAATAATTAAATAATTCTTTAAGCATTTGAAAGCAAGGGACTTTGGAAAAAGGATTTAGTTTCAATTCTAGGGAGAATTGGGTTTTCAACCCAAATCTAAAATCCTGATTCTAAAATGATCGCGATTCTATGACACATCAATTAAAAAAAAAAAAAAAAAAAAGGTAGTCAGATGATTTTATTTAAGTCATTTGGATACCAAATAGCTTAAATAAGAATGCCTCGACCCCAAATACATCGTCAAAATAAGTTGCCGAAAAGACTGTGTGGCTGTGTGTGGCAGTAATTGGTAATGAGAAAGAGTAATGAGAAGAAGAGTAAAGTAATGAGAAAAAAAAGTGTGTGTTAAAAAAAAAATTCTTTTCATAATTAAGAAAATGCTAGGATCCGCCGCAGGCGGGCCGAGCAAGCTGGAGAGCGGGAAGGCGGGCGGCACAGCTAGTATTCAACTAATTAAAAAAAATATGTAAAAGTAATTATTGTTCAGATTTTATAAATATTTACAGCTATTTTCTCTTGTTTTAACTAATAAATGGAATTCATGAACATGGATGGGAAAAGGGCTTGTTCAGTCAAAAGAAAAAAAAAAACAAACCTTTATCTGCTTATTGATCTTGAGGACTTGATGATCAATAGTAATATTGATACTCTCTTCTCTTGCAAACACTTCAAGAAATATTCATTTTAAACAACACATACATAATATGTACGCATTGACTAACTTTATGCAAATATTTGAGATAATAACGTTATCCAAGATCGATAAACAGATAAAGTTTATTCTTTTTCATTAGTCCGGCCCCTAATAAAATTCTAAAACTATGTTATCTTTTCAGAAAAGCAAACTGCGCCACCGGATATTGTTGCATCAAAGAGCACCTACAATGTAGGCGAGTCGTTAGTCGCAAATTGCACCACTAGTCCCTCGAGTCCCGTTGCCCACGTCACCTGGCTCTTCAATGGAAAGCCAGTAAGTAGACAAATTTTATATTAAAAATCTTTTTCTGTACTACTCGCTTACTACTGCCATTAACGGACTTCAGGAGGGTACATTGAATCTTTAGTCCGAAACTACTGAGGCATTTTTAAATGCGGTTTTTTTTTAATGATTTAAATTCGTGAGGATTTTACATAATATAATGCTTTTTTTAATTAATTTTAAACTGGTAACCGTTGGCTCTAGTTGAAACATTATGCTTTAATAGGAGAATTAAATTTAATTGCACAAGGTTTTCTGTTTCAATAATATATTAATTTGATATTAACACTTGATGCGCATTTCGACACCATATGTGTCATCTTCAGAAGCGAATTACATACGTGTCGAAATGCGCATCAAGTGTTAATATCAAATTAATATATTACTGAAACAGAAAACCTTGTGCTTTTTTTAATTTTGATTACAATAAAAATGTTATAAATAGAGACCGGATTCCTATGCAATTGCATATTCTATTTGCTAATAGGTACATCACTGAAAACCAATTTTCTATCCGAATCATGCCCCCTTGGAGCTAGGGTTCAAATTCTATATTGCATATTTTTGCATATTTGGCCAATATTGCATAAAGTTGCATATTTAAAGCTTTTTGGATATTTTAAATTTTTTTTCAGTAAAAGTTCCATTTTATTTTAATTTTTTAATTTTTTTTTTCTAAAAACAAAAAAAAAAAAATTAAACGAAAAAAAAAATTTAAATCCTTTTATTACATTGTAAAAAATAAATAACTATATATTTTTTATTCTTTATATCCTCTTTTAAGAAATAAATTTAGTTTTGCTAGAATTTTCGTTGGATGAATATCAAGTCAGTTGTGTTCATAGTTCGAAGTCAAATTAATTAAAGAAAAAAAAATGCCAAAACAGGGGTCCTCGTTTGCTTCAAAAATTTCGCAATGGATTGCTCCCTATGAAAAGGATAAAATATTTACGACTGAAGGTAATGTTGTTTTTTGCAAAATTGCAGAAGTGGACGATGCTCTCTGTGTCCAAAAAGTACATGAATTGCTTAAAACCACCAATACTGGCAAAGATCTGGCATTCATTTATGCCAATTGTAAATTTCTTTTAAAAATTATTGAAGATTTAGAAAGGCGTGGGATAGCATTGAGCGAAAATATTAATATAATTGATAATTTGAAAACCCATGTAAATCAAATACCCGGGGAAAAAGGAAATTTGTTGAAAAATAAATTAAAACATATCCTAGAAAAAATCCTGGACTAGCGGATTTATGTAAAATCAATAAAATACTTCAAGGAGATGAAGTTGATGTGATGGAGGAAATCGAACCTATTGCACTAAGTTCATTTAAATATGCCCCTATCACATCTGTTGATGTGGAACGATCATTTTCAAAATATAAAACTTTATTAAGCGATAAACGCTATAATTTTAAAGAAGTTAATTTTGAAATGCTTTTAGTTGTAAATTACAATGCAAATTAAAAGCAATGATCTTGATCTCCTCATGAAAGCCGAAAGCAATTAAAGAAAAATTATTCTCTTTTTTCGCTTTATTTAATACAATTGTCGACGTTTCGGCCAATTTTTCCGGCCTTCATCAGGACAATTGTTGTTGACTCGAGATTAGAGGGGCTCTTGGCAACTCCTGACATAACTGTTGGTGCGAACAGCATTAGGGCAAATGTTATGTTTGCCAAGAGCCCCTCTAAGCTCGAGTCAATAACATTTGTCTTGATGAAGCCCGGAAAAATCGACCGAAACGTCGACAATTGTATTAAATAAAGCGAAAAAAGAGAAATAATTTTTCTTTAATTGCTTCCGGCTCCCTTACTCTCCTCATTGTTAATTTTAATTATACGTTCAGTTACAAATTAAAAGTTAGTTTCTCAGAAATATTACGTTTTTTTTTTTTATAAAGTGTTTATTTTGTTAAATAATATTTAGTATATATTTTATAGAAAACTATTTTGTTAAATAAATTAACACATTTGACTGTACTGATATTACTGTTTTTTTTTTTTTTGTTTTGTTTTTTTAATTAAATTTAGTTTTTATTGCGAGACCAATTTTTTTTTTTTTTTTTAATCATTTCCTTCCAAAAATAAAACACCATTAGTTTTACATCAGTAGAAATCATGATTTACCTTTAATTGGAAGCCATTTACTCAATATTTTTGCCATAAATATATTGCATATTTGGCTGCATATTTTAATACTTTTACTGCATATTATATGGCATATTTAGCGGTTTTTGCTGCATAAAAATCCGGTCTCTAATCATAAGCATCAATCAGATCACGTGACTTTTTTTACGGTTATGTGACATATCGATTCACTCCAGATTTTTTTCATTTCAAATCGAAAGAAATATGTCTCATAACGATCAGACACCAAATAAAATGTTTATTAAATAAAAAAGACTTTTTTGTTTATATCCCTGGAACCATTCATTGGAATAGGATGAATTTTGGCAAATTTGTAGTCCTCAATGGGCCTAAGAAGATATTAAAACTAGAAGTGAATCGGACCGCAGGGAACGGTAAAAATTAGCGGTAAATTATTATGTTTTTTTCAGCTTTCTCTGAACGAAATCTTTTGAAACTCAACCATAATAATTAGGACGATAGCCTCTAGATCTGGAGCAAATTTCATGACAATTCTATCAGTAGTTCAGAAGTTATTCGTAAAAAATCAAAAAAAAAAAAAAACAAATTGCGAAGATTTTAAACTTCGTTATTTCATAGAATACATCGAGATCTAATTAAGTATTTAATTTAATTATATAATTAATAGATTTAAATCTCACAGAGATTATTCGTTTAAATTTTAATT
Organism: Euborellia annulipes; assembly: GCA_023213315.1. Classification (NCBI taxonomy): domain Eukaryota; kingdom Metazoa; phylum Arthropoda; class Insecta; order Dermaptera; family Anisolabididae; genus Euborellia; species Euborellia annulipes. The sequence goes on along the minus strand of JAKCPI010031817.1, from coordinate 20,539 downwards.
GCATAATAGATTAATTGCTTTGATTTTGTGGGATTTAGGATAAATCCAATTTAAAAATTATTTTTTTTTTTTTAAGATTGACCATTTAAGTGGCTCAGAGGTAGAGCATTGGCTTCTGGTACCAAAGGTCAAGGGTTCGAATCCCGTCCCAGGCGAGAAATTTATTCCATTACCAATCAATTGAACGGGGTCTAAAGGCCGAAAAAGACCTTAAAAACAAAGGTTTCGTACGCAGCCAAATATGTTTTGAGGGCAAGGAACTTGGAAAACTTTTGCAATTTCGTTTTATCCCTAATTTTATCGTGTTGTTTTTTTTTCTTTCTCCATTCTTTTTAGTTGCCAATTCAAAAATATAGAATAAATATGAGGGAGACATGAATTAACCTTTAAGTAATGTATTAAAGCTTAGCTTTCCGTGATTTTATTTTTATTTCTTTCTCGATTTTATTTTTAATCTTGCGCAGTGTAATTATAGTTGAGATTATTAGAATAATAGAATTTTTTTTTTTTTGGAAAATCATTAAAACTTCATTTATTCAAAATTAAGTTTACCTGTCATTTAAAATTAAAGTAGGCCAAAAAGTTCAAAAAAAAAAATGTATTATTCTAGTAATTTCAACTATAATTACACTGAGAAATAAATAAAAAAAGGTTTCTTAAAGGTTAATTAATGTCACCTTCATATTTTTATAGAAATCTTTAACCAATTGGCTATTTTAGAGTAAATAAAGGGAATGGACAAATAAAAAATATGGTGTGACTTAACGCACAGCAGTCGCGATATATTTAGTACCTCAGTTAACTTGACCACTTGCATTTCATAAGTAAAAAAGTAAAAAAAAGTCAAAATGATTCAAAATTTCCATAGGCTCTGTGTATTGGGCAAAATTGAACCCCCTGGAGTCGAACCGGGACCTCCACGCTTTCGCGGCGGGTGGACTACCCTTATCCTAGGGCGCCGGCCCACTAAGCACATCTCGCATCCGCCTATTATACTAATGAAATTAGTAGAATTTAGTTTAATTTAATTAAATGGGAAAAGGAGAAACGTTGAAAACTCATCTGTAGTCGATGATGGTGATTGGTAGAGGCATCATCGTGCTGTTTCCGGCGGGTTCTTGTCCAGGAAGATCGTTTCAGGCGGCCATCGGGCACGGTTTGATCGGGCGCTGCATTTAATGCAATACAGAGCATCTTCTTGAGGGAGAGCAGAGAGGAAGCTTGGAGGAGGCAGGGCCTCATAAGAGAACTTTATTAAGAGAGTTTCAAAGGCGATGCGAATGCCTTGGCGGCCAGGGAGACAATTAAATTTATTTATTTTATATGAAATTAATTAATAATAATGCTAATAATAATTAGATATTATAATAATAAAAAAATTGACATTGTTGAGAATATTAAATAAAAGGTTATTATTGATATATAAAAAAATTAAATAAAAATTAAGGAATTAATTAATTAAAATTTCAATATTCGTGAGGATATAAATATGTGGGTCCAGATAAAGAGAGGGTGGGGATGGCCAGGAGACCAGATGGTTTTGAGCATTAAAAGGTGCACCAAGACAGAATTCTCTCTCACTCTTTAGCCAATGAATAAACAAATGGTAATCAAGAGAAAAATGTGCGTCAAAAATTATTTAATTATTACAAGTCAAACATTGAAACAGAGTAATCAGAATAATCTTAAAAAAGAAAAGAAAAAACTCCCAAGTTAAATAAAAAGGAAAATTCAACAAGTGAATGAATCAATTTTAAGAGAATAAAATAAAAAAAGATTTTTAAAAAAATGCTTTTATTTAAATTGAACTAAAAAGAGAGAAATAAGAAAGAAATAATTTAATTGTTCTTGTTAAAATTTTTTAATATTTGACTTAAAATAAAAGCGTGGGGCGCTTCGAAGTGATTCCGAGGCTCGCGCCCCACGCTTTTATTTTAAGTCATAAATATTAAAAAAATTTTAACAAGAACAATTAAATTATTTCTTTCTTATTTCTCTCTTTTTAGTTCAATTTAAATAAAAGCATTTTTTTAAAAATCTTTTTTTTTATTTTATTTTTATTTTAAGCTTTTTAGTCTTTTAGTCTTATCAAAAATCATCAATATGATAAAGTACCACATTAGTTTGGCCTGTATTGATTTGGTTCAATTGAAAAATTATTCATTATCATAAAAAAATGACTCGTAAATATCAAAATTCAAAACTATAGTTAATAGGGCCTTATTTGCGTGAGGCTTCAAATAAAGTACCACATTAGTTTGGTCTATTTTGATCAAAACCACCATATAGTGGCGTCATCAAAAATGACTTAAGTATTACATTTCACACCTTTAGCCCATCGGGAAGTCTTTTGAAATTACATTAATTCGCGAAGGGTTTCAAATAAAGTACCACATTAGTTTGGTCTATTTTGATCAAAACCACCATATAGTGGCGTCATCAAAAATGATCCTTAAGTATTACATTTCACACCTCTAGCCCATCGGGAAGTCTTTTGGAATTACATTAATTCGCGAAGGGTTTCAAATAAAGTACCACATTAGTTTGGTCTATTTTGATCAAAACCACCATATAGTGGCGTCATCAAAAATGACTTAAGTATTACATTTCACACCTTTAGCCCATCGGGAAGTCTTTTGAAATTACATTAATTCGCGAAGGGTTTCAAATAAAGTACCACATTAGTTTGGTCTATTTTGATCAAAACCACCATATAGTGGCGTCATCAAAAATGATCCTTAAGTATTACATTTCACACCTCTAGCCCATCGGGAAGTCTTTTGGAATTACATTAATTCGCGAAGGGTTTCAAATAAAGTACCACATTAGTTTGGTCTATTTTGATCAAAACCACCATATAGTGGCGTCATCAAAAATGATCCTTAAGTATTACATTTCACACCTCTAGCCCATCGGGAAGTCTTTTGGAATTACATTAATTCGCGAAGGGTTTCAAATAAAGTACCACATTAGTTTGGTCTATTTTGATCAAAACCACCATATAGTGGCGTCATCAAAAATGACTCTTAAGTATTACATTTCACACCTCTAGCCCATCGGGAAGTCTTTTGAAATTACATTAATTCGCGAAGGGTTTCAAATAAAGTACCACATTAGTTTGGTCTATTTTGATCAAAACCACCATATAGTGGCGTCATCAAAAATGACTCTTAAGTATTACATTTCACACCTCTAGCCCATCGGGAAGTCTTTTGAAATTACATTAATTCACGAAGGGTTTCAAATAAAGTACCACATTAGTTTGGTCCATTTTGGTAAAACCAAACTCACAATTTGCGTCATCAAAAATGACTCTTAAATATCAAATTTCACACCTCTAGCTCATCGGGAAGTGTCCTTAACAAAGCCATAAAGTTGGTGACCTTGAAAGAGTAAGTTAAATAAAAGCATTTAATAAAAAAAAAAGAAACAGAGGAGAGGAAAGTTCGTTATCTTTTTGAAATTAAAGAAAATGCCCAAAAATGTGTGCTTACGTAACACTTGAAACGTCTTAATCAAAAGATTTCGAGAGGGAGTTATTTAATTGAGATTTTTTTATCGCTCCTATATATAATAGCGGAGTGTCCGTCCGTCTGCCGCGCTCTATTTGACTAACTTGGAAATTTTGCAGTCTTATAGAGCAGTGCTTTTTAAACTTTTTGAAGTCGCGGCCCCCTTGGAATCCAAGTCAATATCTCACGGCCCCCCTATTTTTTTTTTTTTTTTTTTTTTTTTTTTTAATTCAGATTGGAATAATATAATTTTTTTTTTTTGTAAAAATATACGCTGTCCGCGCTCCTTTCCTAAATGCGCCCGGGGCCCTTGTTGCGGCACTGAATCCATGGCACGCTAGGGGGCCGCGGCCCACCACTTTAAGAAGCCCTGTTATGGAGGACGTTATGGAGAGTCCAGCAAAAATACTCGGGTCCGCAAATTCTTAAAAGTGAAGGCGCAGAATTTGCCCATTGGAAAGCATTGAGTTTTGTCTTGGCTTATCAAAAATTATAGCCAATTAAAATTAATTAAAATAGTTAAAGTAATTATTAAATGATTATTAAAATTAATTAAAATAATTAAATTAATTATTAAAATTTTATTAATAATTAAAACTAATTAAATTAAATTAATAATTAAATCTTACAAATGAAAAATAATGAAAATTGTCATTTAAATAATTTTTTTTTTAAAGGATCGGGGATGGGGTTCGGATTGGATAAAGATAGACAGACGGACACTCTGCTATTGCATATACAGATTTTAAGAGAATGGTATTTTTTAAATAATCCAGATCTGGATTTTTTTTTTGCAGACAGCTGATTTAAATAAATCAAAAAGAAAACGATGATTTATAGAATATGTTTAGGGAAAGAAACAAGGAACGAGGATAGGATGGTGGCTAAGGAGCGAGAGAAGGAGTGGAGGGGGGGGGTTGCAGGTAGTGTCTCTCTCTCCTCTCCTTCGACGTCGATTTCATACGTCATTTCACGTCATTAGAGAGGCAAAGAAATCCCCGTCGCCCCTCCCCCATCGCGGTGCCGCTGTATATAATAAAAGGGAGAGAGTGAAAAACCGGCAAACGCATTCTCAGTCAGTGTCCCTTAATATAATAGTGTTTTTATTTTAATTTGTTTTATTTGTGCAAGTGAAGTGTAGCATCTGATTAGAGGTGGGCATTCCGTTCGCGAACGGGTCGCGAAGAACGGGTCGTTGAAGTGAACGGGAGTGAACGGGTCGCGCTTTTAACCGTTCGCCGTTCGCCGGTCCTCCGTTCGTTGTTTTGACCTGTCTTCGGCGACCGACCGGTCCTCCGTTCATTTGTTTTATCCGTTCGTTTGGCGAACGGCCGGTCATCCGTTCATTTGTTTTATCCGTTCGTTTATCCGTTCATTTGTTTTATCCGTTCGTTTATCCGTTCATTTGTTTTATCCGTTCGTTTATCCGTTCATTTGTTTTATCCGTTCGTTTATCCGTTCATTTGTTTTATCCGTTCGTTTATCCGTTCATTTGTTTTATCCGTTCGTTTGGCGAACGGCCGGTCATCCGTTCATTTGTTTTATCCGTTCGTTTATCCGTTCATTTGTTTTATCCGTTCGTTTGGCGAACGGCCGTTCATCCGTTCATGTGTTTTAGCTTTTCTTCCTTACTCCTTCGAGTTCGTCCGGAATTTTTCGTTGAAATTCGGTAAAACTGTTTAAAAAAATGTTTAATTTTAGGTTCATTCTGAACTTAGAAACACATACAAGTCATAGAACTTTTCTGTCAAAGTATTTCAAATTTCACGGTAAACTTATTTTTCACATGTTTAATTATTTATTTGGTTTTAATTTCCTGATGAGTTCAATATTTCAATCTGATTTCAATACTTAATTATTCATAAGGTCAGTTGGATTATTATTTATGTCTAATTAATAAATTAATTATCATTTTACTTTAACTATAATTGAATAAAAAAATAGAATATATAACTTTTTTTAATTTATATAATATTTTAACTTATTAAATTTGGTTTTTATTTTTTTGAATTTTTGATAAAATTTTGATAACTAATTATGAATTGTTTTTCTAAAAATATTAATATTCATCTTATTTCAGATTATTTTTATTCACCCTTTGGTTTCTTCAACACAAAATTTTCTATAAAAAATTTTGAATTTTTTCAAATTTACTTGGTTTTAGTTCAATAATTTATAAGGTAAGTAAGCTAAATGATTTTTTTATATCTAATTAATATATCACCTTAAAAAAGATAAGAGTATCAAATTATTTAGAATCGAATAAAATAAAAAATGAATATCAATTTTTTAACATATATCTATAAATTGCCTTTTTATTTTATATTCTTAATTAAATTTTATTCCAAATAAATTATTAATTTTTATTTTGTTAAAAAATATTTGATTATTTTATACACGATATAACTAAATTGTTTATTTTCCTATTTTCCTAATAATTGGCTGCTTTTTTCATGACTTAAATTTAGAACTATCGTTAATATAATTAGCTATGCCAATTTTATAATTAAATCCATATAGATATATCAAAAGTAAACATTTTCAGATGTCCCACAAGGCCAGCACAATCAAGTCCAGCGAATTATGGGATCACTTTAATCCCAAAGAAGCTAGCCTCAAGAATTGATTCTTCAAAGTGTCCTTTTAGACCCTAGATTTAAAAAAAAGGGATTTAAAGACAACGTTGCAAAATATAAACAAACGTGTGATAGTTTGGTTGGGCAAATTAAAAATATTATTTCGCATGAATCGAGGAATTCAACAAGAGAGACACCGGAAAATCTCACTATAGAAACTTCGGTTTCATCGACTTCGATATTGTGGGAGGAATTTGACAAGGATAACGATTCCTTTAGTGAAATAAAGGATCCCAAGGCATTGGCCATTGTGGAAATTGATAAATTTTTAGCAGAGCCATTGCTTAAAAGGGATCAAGACCCTTTATTATGGTGGGAGCAAAGGAAACTAATATATCCCCATATATATCAAATCGTTTTAAAGAGATTATGTATTCCTGCCAGTTCTGCACCCTGTGAAAGGATATTTTCCAAGGCAGGACAAATTTTAACGGAGAGAAGAAGTAGGTTAACTTCTTCAAATTTAAATCAAATTGTATTTTTAAACAGCAATATATAAAATGTTCATTAAAAATGTTAAACTATATTTTTTGTTTATTTTTACATATAACCTTATATATATATATATATATAGGCCTATATATTCTTGTGGTAAACTTTCCAGCTAAACTATCCCCCTCCCCCCTCCGTAACTTATAGTATAATTTTTGAAATAAAATAAATATTAATTCTTACCTAAGCTTAACTCTTAAATTTTAACAAGGCATGTTTTTTTTTTGTTTGGGGGGGGGGGGAAGAGAAATTGAAAAAAAGAACGGTGAACGGGTCGTGGTGAACGGGTCGTTTCAGAATTCGAACGGCGAACGACCCGTTCCTCAAAAAGAACGATTTTGCCCATCTCTACATCTGATTATTTGAAATATTAAACAACAAACAGGTAAGAAAATTCTAAATTTCCTTTAAATTATATGCATTCTTACAAAAGAAAAATAAATAAATAATTAGAGAAATTTTAAATTTAATTTATAGAATTAATTAAAGAATAAAAATTGTGAGATTTAATTTTAATTTTTTTTTTTTCTATTATGACGCTTTGATTTTAAAAACTACTTGACGAATTTTTATGGGGCTTTTTTTTATTTTTACTTTCTCGTATACTAAATATTCTAATCGTTAAAAAATTCGATTTTGATGATTGTCGACGTTTCAGAATTCAAAAAAATTGAAATTATGTCTGTGTGTGTTTGCGAACACGACTATTTAAAAACGCAAGCAGTTCGATTTTTGGTATATACTTTTTAAACCAAAATCAAATTTTGGAGAAATTACGTAAATACTTTAACTAATAAGTTTATTCAAAAATTGAAATTACACTATTTTTTCTTTAACGTTTGTTCGAAAACCCAATAATTTTTGAGACAATCAGCGAAGAAAAGGGCATTCTCGCTATTTTATAAAAAGAAACAAGAAAAACAAGGAACCTCAATCAAGAAAAATTGTAAATAAAAACAAATAAAACTTTATTAGAAAAAGTACTACATCCTGTTGACGTATTTCAACTCCAAAAGTTGACACAAATTTTTTAGTGTAAGATAATTACGCCTTTGTAGAGTATACGGTCTTTCCCGAAATGTTTTTAATGTCCCGGGGATTAGAGATAAGAGAAAATTTTGTGAATTACCGCCTAAAGAGATCCATTAATTAACATTCTTACCGAACTGATACAGGACCAAGGGAGTTGGCAGCCAATAAGTGAGCCTCTATATTAAATAAAAACTCTCAAGTGTTGAGACGTTTCGGCTTTATTCTGCTAATGCCATCATCAGTCAATTAGAGCTGGAAAGTCATACATTTAATTAATTTTTAAGTTGTTAATCACAAATACAAATAAAATATTTTATATAAGATATACAAAAATTCTTACAGTATAGGTGTATAGAGTTGTTATATTAAATATTTCTTTATATACATTATGTGGTATATAAATAATTTCAATTTGTATGCTTCCAGTCATTCAATACGTGTGTATTCGCTTAAGTAACAGTATGCTTTGATAAAATGTTCATTAATTTACAAATATATATTATTCCTGAGATGGTCTAATATCAATGACCTCTATTATTAGGTCACTGGCTGAGGTGAGAAGCCGATAATAAATATTTATTTATTTAATTTAACATATTTGAGAAGGCAATAAACAAGTAAATCCCATAATACGGTCAAAAGGTTAAAAAAGAAAGAAAAAGAAAAAATATTACACTTTTATGAAAAAAAATTAATTTTATATAAAAAACATTTCAATCTCAATAATGAACTAATTAATATACTAATGATTTTTACTATTTTTCTCATACACACACCTATATTGACAGCAAAGCGTCATTGTCATTCAAGAAGAAGAGATAGAAATTACTCAACCCGTCGCAGTCCGTCTGAAAGTTTAGGGCCCTGCTTCCCATTGCTTTAATGAAACATTTTTCTGCAAACAGCCTCTTTGTAGTATTATCTACTTGCATTAAGACTATGGCATTATCAAGATCAAAAGAATGATTTGTCATCGTAGCATGAGAGCAAAGGGCTGTGGAAGTTTTTTTATAGACGAAAATTGGGACGAAATAAGCAAATACACCAACTTTGACTTAGATAGGTTTAAAACAGGCCTAAACTTTTGCTTGTTTTCGAATTATTTTTTCTTTTAATGGGAAGATCATGCTACAATTAAAAGGACTGCCTATGGGTGGATCATTGAGTCCGATAGCGGCTGAAATTGTCATTCGAAAATTCTATTATACTATTGTTGAGCCGCTCAATTTGTTAATTTATCTACAACTAGTCGCAAAGCCCGCCTTCGGCGGGCTTTCCGCCTAGCCAGGAGGCTGCGCCCCTGGACCCCTTGCTCGCCTTCGGCGAGCAAGTTTATTCCCGATTGGGATATTTCTTGTTGCAATGCAAGTGTTAAAATGTTAAGGAAGTATCTTATATTCAAGCGACACATGAAACCACTTTGACCGGTTGGGCACAGCACAAAAGGGTGTGTTTATGACTGTTTAAAGGGTCAGTCACCTGCGTCCTCTCTTCGCTTTTCAACTGCTGCGTAGCCCCCACCCCCAGCCCATAGTCAGGTAGGAAGCTGGTTCACACAGCACAAGGGACGCTCTCTAATTTCTAGCCAACTTGTTGATTTTGTGTTCCCATATTGAAGAAATTTGATTATAATTAATTTTCCAAAATATTTAAGAGATTCAAATTATTACTACGTTACTCCCTGGTCCATGTACTATATGTGTACTTAATTTCAAATAGATTCATTGAAAATTGTGGATTTCTATAGAACATATACATACATATTTACATACATACATACATTTTTTCCATTTCATTTTTATATATATAGTAGATATGTAGATGATTCCTTGGCAATAGTATCTAAATCTAATATTAACACCATCTTAGATAAATTTAACAGTTTCCATCCAGATATAAGATTTACTTTTGAGACTGAATTAAATAACAAAATATCATTTCTTGATATTTTAATAATTAAAAATTTGGATGGCTCTCTGTCATTTGACATTTTTAAGAAATCATCGGACAGTGGCAGATTTGTAAATTATAACTCTGATACACCATTCTTATATAAACTCAACACCTTGAATTACTTTTTAAGGCGCATTTACACACTATGTGATATGCAATTTATTAGTAAAAATATAGAAGATTTCAGGAAGGTGGCATTGACGAACTCATATCCAAGGCATTGCATTAATTATGCAATAAATAAATTTGAACAAAAGTTCAGAATGGTGAAAAATAATAATCCAACTACACCCGCTATCAAAAATAATTTATATTTTTCACTAAGCCACATTCCTGGTATCTCAGAAAAGATTCAAAAGATTTTTAAGAGTTATGGTTTGCAGACTGCTCCTCAAGTCCCAGGAAAGTTTATCTTTCCTGTATAATAACAAGGACAAAATTCCACCGAATAGGCGTTCTAATATAATATATTTGATTAAATGCTTGGATTGTCCATCTCCTTGTAGCGTATACGTTGGTCAATCTTCTAGGAGGGTCTATGACAGGATGGGTGACCACAGACGAGACATTAAAAACAAAAAAACTTCCACAGCCCTTTGCTCTCATGCTACGATGACAAATCATTCTTTTGATCTTGATAATGCCATAGTCTTAATGCAAGTAGATAATACTACAAAGAGGCTGTTTGCAGAAAAATGTTTCATTAAAGCAATGGGAAGCAGGGCCTTAAACTTTCAGACGGACTGCGACGGGTTGAGTAATTTCTATCTCTCCTTCTTGAATGACAATGACGCTTTGCTGTCAATATAGGTGTGTGTATGAGAAAAATAGTAAAAATCATTAGTATATTAATTAGTTCATTATTGAGATTAAAATGTTTTTTATATAAAATTAATTTTTTTTTCATAAAAGTGTAATATTTTTCTTTTTCTTTCTTTTTAACCTTTTGACCGTATTATGGGATTTACTTGTTTATTGCCTTCTCAAATATGTTAAATTAAATAAATAAATATTTATTATCGGCTTCTCACCTCAGCCAGTGACCTAATAATAGAGGTCATTGATATTAGACCATCTCAGGAATAATATATATTTGTAAATTAATAAACATTTTATCAAAGCATACTGTTACTTAAGCGAATACACACGTATTGAATGACTGGAAGCATACAAATTGAAATTATTTATATACCACATAATGTATATAAAGAAATATTTAATATAACAACTCTATACACTTATACTGTAAGAATTTTTGTATATCTTATATAAAATATTTTATTTGTATTTGTGATTAACAACTTAAAAATTAATTAAATGTATGACTTTCCAGCTCTAATTGACTGATGATGGCATTAGCAGAATAAAGCCGAAACGTCTCAACACTTGAGAGTTTTTATTTAATATAGAGGCTCACTTATTGGCTGCCAACTCCCTTGGTCCTGTATCAACTATATCTACAGCCACTCAATCTTATATCTACATACAGGTGTCATTAAAAAAGGATAAATATAAACAAATTCATTTGTTTCACAAATTCATTTGTTTATATTTACCCTTTTTTTAATGACATCTGTATGATTTTGTTTTGATTTTTTATCAAAATTAACGAATATTTTCTATTTCTTCTGTGATTATTTCAAAAACTATTCAGTTTTCGTAAAAATGTCAAAGAATAAAAGCTTTTTTAAAATAGAGTATTTTATCATAATATAACAAAAAAATTGAAAATTTCGAAATTTTTGAAAAAACTTTTTAAGTAAAGTACTACTTCCAAGTGACGTATTTACTCCAAAAAGTTGATAGAAATCTACAATTTTAGTGTAAGGAGCATATACCAAGTTTCATCGATCTAGCTGCTTTGGTTTTTAAGCAATCGTGTTTACACACACACACACACACACACACACAGACATAATGCCAAAAATGGTTTTTTTGGACTCAGGGAGGTCTAAAACGTGGAGAAACATCAAAATCTCGAAGTCGAATTTTTTTACGATTACATAACTTTCTCTATACGAGAAAGTAAAAAACTGTTCCGCAAAAAATTTCGTGTGTTAAAAAAAAAATTTTCCACGGAAAAATTTTTGAGTTCGGGCCTCCCCGAAAAAAATTTCTATATACGCCCCTGTCTTACCCTATATATGAAATATATATAGAGAGAAAGTATTGTTTGGTTTTTTTGTTGTTACATATTCTCCTAATTTTTAATTTATTTAACCTCAACAGATAAACTTCAATCATTTAATATTCAAAGAAATTTTTTTCTGCTAGCTAATTTATTTTAAAAATTGACATACCCACATGATTTTATTTTAGAACCGAAAAAATAGGTCATCATTATCAAATGATTTTGGTCGGTTTCGTAATAAAATAGTGTGTGTTTAAATTTATGTTCTTATATTTTAGTTTAAAGTATGAAAATAATTGTTCATTTATTTATTGACAAGTCAGTCAATTCATTCAAATAAACACGTCATGCGAATTAAGTTTACTTTCTCACACTTTTATATGAAATATCAATAGAAATGAAAGTTAAAATATGCCTCCTTTTTTTGAAGGCACTCAGATCCCTAGGACCAGAAAATATCTAAATTCTTATACCAGAACTTCTTCTGACCTATTCCTAATCCCGCGGCTGGCTGCTGGGTATCAAGAGATAGCATTAAATACATACAGCTTATTACTTTTTCTTACCTCTATATATGTTAATATATAGAGGAATCATGTCAAAAATTAGATGTCGAGATTTTGATTTATATACACGTCTTGAGGTCCCCTGAATCCAAAAAAGTGGTTTTCGCAACATGGTCTGTGTGTCTGTATGTGTGTGCTGTGAACAAAATATCTCAAAAACGAAAAGAGCTAGGAGGTTGAAATTTTATATTTAAGTTAGGTACCCCCCCCTCCATGGGACGTAACACGAAGCTTTTGAACAAAATCGGCCAAAAAGCAGCCTAATATTTTACTGAGGTACTTTTTTAGTTTTTATCGATTTTCTCAAAATTCGCTCTAACGATTTTGATTAAAAATTCAAAAATCAATTATTTTTTAGATGCTCTTTCAAATAAATATTCACATTTTGCTCTAAAAATCGAAGCACCCTTTACTCTTTTTTTTTTTTTAAACACTCGCACTTTTTTTCTTATTTACTCTCACATTCACACAGTCTTTTCGGAAACTAAGGCATTTAAGACTTTTACGATAACCGTTATTTAATAATATATATTTATTTGGGGTCCAGGCATTCTTATTTAAGCCATTTGGTATCCAAATGGCTTAATTAAAATCATCGGACTGCCTGGGGTCCGAACCCGCGACCTTTGCTATACGAGATTAGCACGCTAACCTCTACACCAAGCCCCGAGGGCACCCTTTACTCTTCTACTTCATAGGAAAGATGGGAGAAATGGTTGCCATGGTAACAAAATATAAATATTTTCCCATGTTAATAAATTTTACATCTTGAATTTTAATACGTATCAACAGAACACTGTATCTCGACATAAAAAAAAACTGGCGTGACAAGCACAGCACACTAGATTTTTCATTTCAGACATTTACTTTTATCAAATATTTTTTTGAATTTGCTGATTCAGATTATTGAACTTAAATATTCTTTATTATATAAGAGAATTAATGTCCTGGGCATTAATGACTAAGATTTATTTCGATACATCAAAATGAATAAAACATTGTATTATTATTGAATTAAGAAAAAGAGAGTGAACTCATAAGCAATTGACAAAGAGAGAGTTGAAGAAGAAAGATATTTAAATGATGAGAAATTAGACAACTTTTTTATAATAATTTATTCAAATTGTCAGGACTTAAAATTCAATTGCAACTTTTTTTTTAATTTAAAGACTACTGATATCACGTTTAATGTGATATTCTAATGTGCGAAACTTGTACTAACAGGCTGATGTTTTCGATGCAAACACTATTTGTTTATTTTTTTTTTTTCTTAAAACAAAGACCTTGATCAGTCACGCATTTAATATAATTGAATAAAAAAAGATCGAATCCTCTTTATAACGGGATAAAAATGTTCAGAAAATCACAAAAAAAAAATTCAATTTCTATTTCCTAATTTTTCCAAATAATTTCGGAATCATGTTCCCATAATGTAGTAAGATTACATTATTGCACTTAGTGGATGCAAATAAGAGCTTAATATTGGACGTATTCTTTATTATGTAAGAGAATTAAAATAAAAAAAAAAAGAATAAAGACAATCGTTTCTTTTGAAATTGTGCCAAAAATCAACTGACCTAAGACAAGATTTGACAGGAATTGGTTTCTTTGACTTGTTAATAAAAAGCAGCATAAAAGCATACTATTATAAACCTATATAATAGTAATAGGAAAGTAATTTGATCGTAAAAAATATAACCCCTCCTCCAAGTGTTCAAAAATTTGATATGAAATAAACCTTTGATAAACTTGAACCTAGGGTTATCATAGAGAAACTCTGAAATTTTTTTAAATCTCTTGATTTTTTTTTTTTTGTAACATATCCCCAGGGCGTTCGAATTTTTTTAAGGCACTTGGATGCTCAGGCCATTTTAACTTTGGAGTATACAATTATCTTTCATATTAAACAAGAATCGATGGGTTTTGGTGCAGTTCAACACTCTTGTTTCTGCAGGGCTACCTATTCAGCAGATTCAGCAGAGCTTAGTGATCGACTTTTCATCAAGATACATTTTCATTAAGATCTTTCTAAAAAAAATCGTTCCATTTTCGTTTCAACATGCAAGGCCCTCTGTGCATTCTTCAGTTCAAAGGCGTATTTTCAAAGAGGCGGAAAAACTGCTTATTTATATAGACCTACGAAATAAATTTAATACAAACCCCATAAACTTAGTATGTCTCACTGAAAAGTATTTGATGTTCAAAAGGTATAAGTAATCAGACTTCCACCGGCGTGTTAGGGTAGTTGAAGGAAAGGGGGAGGGTCGGCAAGAGTCTCCTGCCTAGGGGCAGCAAATTCCTAAATCTACCCTTGCTTCAGCTTAGAGGATCCAATATGAATATAGTAGTGAGAGAATCATTTCTCAGCTAACACAAACTCGTAGTATCCTCTTCTACAAAATTTAGGCGAGCCATTTCGAAGGTTGCATAGAATCTCTCTTCCTGCAAAAATATCTTTTCTCATAAACTTTTCCGGGGTTGGGAAGGGGGTTGTTCAACACGCTTGTTTTTTGGGACTGCTTTCCAACATTCAACCGTTTAACAGTACCGATCTTGGCAGCTATTTTCTGTTGCCAGGCTCGCCGGTTTTCGTTTTTTTTTTTTTTTTTTTTTATTTACATTCGACATCAATATGCAAGTGAAATAAAATTTCCTGCTATAAAACATTAAAGTTCTCAATGGACATAGACTTTCTCTGCTTTAATACCATAATCAGGGAAGTAAAAAAAAAAAATCCCGGGTTACTTTTGTCATTGCTCAAGTGTTAACTTACAATAAAGAAAGGAATTCTTATTGCATCTTTATTTCCAAGGACATTTGTCCATTATAACTTATATACCTTTATTGTAAAGAGTGATCTCATAAATGGACCTCATGTCCGTCTGCACGTCCACAATCTCTCAGTTTTTAAGTGCATGCTTATACAAATTTAAAAAAAAAATGTTGCCTCTTAGTCTGAATCTTTTGTACTCATTACTCATCTTGAGATGAGTATTATTGCATAGGCCGGTGGATCGAAGGTTCAACTGTGTCATAGTGGGGTTTGAACCTTGGATGGGTGACCGTCAAGAAGAAACATGTCAAGGCCATTCGCAGCCACCACTTCTAATTAAAGCCGTATGTCTTAAATAAATAATCCTCTTCCATATTTAGTCACTTGGCTTTCTCCGCATTAGTTCTTATATTCATTAATAAATTCATATAGAATAGTATAAAATAAAGTTTTTAAAACAAGCACATTTTCGAGTTACCTAATTATTGTATTGATATTATCTTACCAGCTTCACGGTCCGCCCTCCGGGAAAGTTTGTTGCTCTGTTTAGAATTTCAAATTCACAGTTAATTATTATTTTTTTTAAATTTCATCAATTCTTTTTTTACTCGTTACCTATTATTGTAATTATGAATTTAAAAAATCTTTACAAGTTCAAATGATCAAAAAACAACTCGAAATATAAACAACATTCATTTACCTTCTAAAGGTATGTTTCTATCCCTTTCTATAGACACAATCTGATAATTTGTTATTTTTCTTTCACAGTCAATAATATAATCAAATCTCGATTTCGATATATTTATATCCGCCTGCATATACTATGGTAAAAATATGAATATCCTGTTTTTCTTATTACTAAATGACCCTGCCCTTTTCAAGGGCTTTCCTCTCATGTATGTAGGCTACTCATTTGTAACCTTGGATGTCAAGGAACCACCAATCAGGCCTCTCCCCACCCCATCATCAATTCCCTCTCTCTCACTCTCGCTTCTATTATGATTAATTATCTCTTGTTTTGTCTGAGATCTTATTTTCCTAGACATTTATCCTCTTTTCTCTGGAAATATAACACAGATTAGGGAGATAAATAAAAAAAATGGAAAGTTTTAGATCATTAAGAAAAAAATAATACGATTATATGCAGTAATATTGTCACATATTTATTATTAAATACCGTTGACTACCGCGAGACGTTCCTCAAGCTTGTTTCTAGGGACCACCAATCCCAGTTTTAGACGTAATTTGGCATTGCTTATCAGCAACGATCTTGGTGGCTGTTGTTCTACCCTGTTCCGAGGCTTTCCGGGCCATTAAAAATTAATCCTTGTAAATTTTATTCGAGGTATTTGTCTTATTTAGCTTATTAATTAAAGCTCAGAGGCCCACGTCTTGTGGGTATGTGAATGGCGACCACGAACTACCCGAGCTGGGACAGGCAGTCCTTCAATTCTTTGTATGTCTGTCTCTTCCTTCCTCTTTTCAACGGGCGTCAGACCGTGCGACGGGCCGGCCTGTCCTATTTCTTCCGGTCGCAACCTTTCTTCTTCTTCCGCCGACCTCGCACCGTGGGATTAATAATGGCGAGGACAGAAGAAGAAGAAGAAGAAGAAGAGCTTATTAATTAAAAAAAAATAATTTTTCGTATTTTGGGAACATAATGAAAAATTAATCCCTTTATTTAAATTGAATTTACTTTAGGGGTGTATGTTGTGATTAAGGGGGGGACGGAAAGTTTTGCAACTTTATTCTCTTTTTATTTATTATTATCCCCTTTCCCCCTCCTCATCCATTCTCTTCAAATTTGAATAATATAAAAACTATGATTATTAATCACACCATATTTAAAATATTTTTTTTTCATTAAAAAAAAAAAAAAAATTATCTTTCATTGAAGTGAGATCAAGTTAATTCGTTTTGACCTCTCAACAATCACTCGTTCGAGAACGTTCGTGAATGTTCGTTTTTATTCGGGTTTAAGCAGGGGCGCCATGTTGCCTGTGTTAAACATACGGACTCTCCCGCCTCAGTTAGTGTCATGGCGTCCATCCATAAACACCCACACTACGCAAAGGACGTGATCCTCATCGTCGTCGACAACATCTCACCTCAGTTCCTCCTAAGCTCTGATGTTGTTCCTTCTCTTATCCTTTGCTCCAACATCTTTTATATAAGGTATATACTATATTTTGGTGTCAATATTATAAAGAGAGAAGAGAGAGAGATAAATAATTTGTTAGTTTTTATTTTTAATCTCTCTCTCTGTCTTCTCTCTTGAATCTTTATGAAAGAAGGCAACACACAGTAGTACACTTTGATTCAAAAACGAATCTTTTCTATAAACTTCTAGTTTTATTTAATTTATAGATTAAAAAAACATTTTCAGATGCCTATTGCTAAAGCACTTAATAATAGAAATATAATTTTAATAGCACGGCTATTAATAACAAAATAGAGCCCATTCACAAAATATTATTTATTATAAACCTTTAAAAAAATTATTTTTTAAATTATTCAGTTTTTATGGAATATTTTTTTAATAGCTCTTTTATAAATCGAATCTTTCTTTTCGATTTGTTTTTTGTTCTTTCAATTTGCTCCGTAGTGGCGGATGCAGGGGATAATTTATTGGTGAAGAAAGGGGATCTCACTCAAAGTAGACATATACACATATACCGTTGAAAAAACAGTGCCGTATCTAGTTATTCATTCTCTACTAACATGTAAGGCGAATATAAACACAGCTGGATGCTCTCTCATCCTATTCGAAGAAAATCGCTATTAATAAATACAATAAAATAAATTATTTTTAAGACTTTATTTTTTTTTAACTTTCTCTTTTCAAAGTTTTGTTCTGTCACACCAGATTTTTGTGTCGACATATATTTAATTTCCGCCAATATTATACTAGGCCTATATTATATTTTTTTTTTTTAAATTTATTTTGCCCGTTTGGCCGGTGGCTATTGGGCTTATATTAGAATTCAAGATAAATTTTATAAACAAAGGAATATATTTATACTTTGTTTCAATTGAATTTGATACCAATTATTTGAAATAAATAGGCACTGGATCTAAATGGCCTCCGATGCCGAAAAAGACCTTAAACGAATAAAAAAAAAAAAAAAAAAACTATTTCAGAGACGGATAATGCAATTTTATCGGGAGAGGCTTTTTTTTCTTTTTTTTTTAATATAAGGGCTTTTTCGGCATCTATGGCCATTTAGATCCCCTCCCTATTTATTTACTGATTGATTGGTAGCCAATTCAAATTAAATAAATTTTTGTCGCATTTCATGGAACGGGTTGCGATTTTGGGGGGGAGGGGCGGTTGGTTGAAAGATTCTATTTACAGGAGGGCTTCTCTGGGGGGATGACAATTTTTTAAATAATATTTTCAAATACTAGCACCGTTAAGGTGATTTGTTACTTGAATTGAGAGTTTAAAATATTGTAAAAAATATATTTTAGACTAAAAATCATAATTTCTTCAGACTAGTTTTTAAAACTTTTTTTCAATTTTTCTCGGGGGGGGGGGGGGGGGGGGCGGTCGCCCACTCCGCCCCTCCCCCTTTAATCCGCCCATGCTATATTTTGTTACACTAGCAACTATTTCTCCTATCTTTTCCTATGAAGTAAATGAGAATATACCAGTACATTTTAAAGAGCATTTAATAAACGAAAAAAAAACTACTACTTTTTTGACCGATTTTATTCAAAAGCTTCGTGACACATCCCAGGGGGTAGCTAACTTGAATATAAAATTTGAACCTCGTAGCTCATTTGCTTCATGCTTTATGATACACATACGCAGACAGACCATTTTCTTTGATACAGGGGACCTCAAAACATGTATTTCCATCAAAATTCCGACTTCTAATTTTTAACATGAATAAAATTCTTTCTTTATACTGAAATTAACATATATGGATAAAAGAAAGTAAAAACATTAATATTCAAGGGGAGGGGGTACTTAGATGTTCCTTCACAACTCATTGAATTAGGTTGAAAAAATTAAACATTTGTATTCAGGGAGGGATCAGAGAGCCTTCTCAAGGATTTGATGTCTATTGAAATGCCCCATTGAAGCCAGCCCTGGAAAACACAAGGATCTCTATCTAATGTAGTTAAAATTTGCTTAGCCCTGAAAATAAAGTATCTCTAAGCAGTCACTTATCTGACATTTTGTGAATCCAAAAGCATGTTGAGACCTATGCCGGGGCACTTTACACGTGACGGATAAGAAAATGAAATTTAATTAAAATACAAGTCAAAAGTCGCACCGAATCTGATACGACTTGTGGAAACAAAGAATTTTTATTAAAAAAAAATTTATTTTAAATTACTGCCTCTCGAGCGGGAGCCACACTTCTTTAAAGAGAATAGATTCATTTTCTTTGATTGAATAAGTTGAGTAATCTGTGAGAGGAAAATGATGTTTCTCTCTTTTAGCGCATTATTTGTGTTGGGGAATTCCTTGCTACGTGAAATGAACGGACATTTCCTCGGTGCCAGTCAGGAGAGAATTATTATGAATTTGTTGTTTTGGTGCTTTCCCTGCATGGCACCCCTTCACAATGACAAGAAAAGTCAAAATCTCACGCAATCCAGAAATACTGATTTATTTTTTTCTAGTTCTCTACACAATTTTTATTTATTGTTTTCTCACTAAATGAATTAAGAAGACTTGGGATTTCCTAATTGAATTATCTGAATAAAAAAAGAACTTGCTGGCTTTTATTTTGAAAACCGATGATTCTTTTTTTAAACTCCCCTTTTTTTTTTTATTAAAACTTGATCCGATGCCTTTGACCAAATTATTATCGACTGACCGGCTCAATTAGCAATGACCTTTATTTATCTCTGAACTTTTTTTATTATATATATCACTATATAAAGTAGAAAATATGTCGTGCATAAAACAAAAATTGATAGAAATTTTTGCATCATCAAACTATCTCTTAGATCCCCATTTGGGACAATACAAGATTTTGTCATTCCTTTTGGTGTTCTTTCATACTCTTTTTCTTTAAGGTCACTTATTCGAATTTTTCTACATGGTGGAGAGGACTAGGGGTGTTCCATTATGAAAAAAATCGATTATCGATTATGAAAAATAATCGATTATTCCGATTAATCGATAATTGGATCCGAACAGACGAAAAAATAATAGATTATGAAAACAAATAATCGATTATACCTTTTTTCCTCTACTAAAAATTTCCATTTTTCCCTCTCGCGAAAATCATTTGACTTTTTTTGAAACAGCACTTTCATGCAAAATTTCCATTTTTTCACTAATGCGAAATTTTTTTTTTAGTCTAATTTCCATCTTTCTTATTTTTTTCCTCTCATGAGTAAATCATTTGACCTTTTTTTTAATATACGAGTCTCATTCCATCTTTTCAAACGCTTATCTCTCCGACAATCATCGATTATGAAAA
>JAKCPI010031816.1:26619-81307 GCA_023213315.1 Euborellia annulipes | reverse complement strand
CAAGCAACCACCAACCTGATAATAGCCAGTCACCCATATCGCAGAGAAGAGGCAGTGAGCCTTTTCTTACTTCAAGAGTAGAATTTGTTCCAAATTTAGTCTCAGAGAACTGAAATTATGTATTCACATTCGCAAATGGAGAAAAAAGGGGAAAGAGAAATGAAAAAAAGACTTCTTGATGATAATTGCGAATTGGAAATTATTAGACATTCTCATTCCCTTTTCTCTTAGAAACAAAATGCGAATTCATTATTAATTTGTTGGGATTTTTAATTCTGATTTTTAAATCCTAGAAAATAAAAAGCAAAAACTAAAAATTAATTTTTTGAATGTTCTAGGTATAAATAATAATTGAATGTGTGTCTGGAAGAAGGGCATATTTTACATTTCAAATATTATGTACTTGTCTTTAAAATCCTTTTTCTAATGTAATTCCCACATTGAAAGTGGTTAAACACATTAATTTTTTTTAGCCAAAAAATGGAAAGAAAGGTCATGTCATATGTGCTGACTTTTACAATTAATTAGTTCCTTAACATGAGCAACTTCAGTTTTTCGCTTCTCCTGTAAAATTTTAAAATTGTAACTTATGCCCTTCTTTCAGACACCCGTTCAATTATAAATTCTAGATATAATAATTGCTAATTTAAGAAGTGAACATATCTAACTTCCAAATAATAAGTTATCATCTTTAAATAAAAAAAATCTAGTGTGACTGGTGTACCGTGCTGTTCAAACCAGATTTTTTGTGTCGAGATATATTTAGTTTCCCATAGCAACTTAGTTTCAAACATGACCATTTCCAATTCATAAGAAATAAAAAGTAAAAAATCTGGTGGTGACTGTCTCTTACCTTCTGTAATCGAAAGTTGTGTTCTGTCCTTGTCACACAAGATTTTTTTGTGTCGAGATATATTTAGTTTCTGACAGTACATTTGAATTCAAGATGTAAAATTTATAAACAGAAAAATATGTATATTTTGATACCATGGCAACCATTTCTCCTATCTTCCCTATGAAGTACCAAGAGTAGAGTGGTCTTCAGATGATTTCACTGGAAAAATGAGTATATATTATACATGTTAAAGAACATCTAAAAAATAATTGATTTTTGAATTTTAATCAAAATCGTTTGAGCGAATTTTGAGAAAATCAAAAAAAAATTGAAATTGGCCGATTTTGTACAGAAGGTTATTGAGTGTCCGAGTACCTAACTTAGATATAAAATTTCAATCGGGTAGCTCAATTCCTTCATGCTAAAAATATTTACACACACACACACACACAGACACAGACAAACAGACCAATTTGCGGGACCCACTTTTTTGGAATAAGGGGACCTCAAAACGTGTATATCCATCAAAATCTCGAAATCGAATTTTTGACATGATCCCAATACTTTCTCTATTTTATATATAGATAGGGTTAGAGAAAATAAAAATGTAAAAGAATGTTTCTGAAGCCGAAATATTATCTATTTTACACAAATAATTACAAATTTTTACAAAAATTTAATTTATTGGTTCTTGTTTGGAAGCAAACTAGTTATTCTGAATAATTTTTCAATAATAACAAGGAGTGAATCGATGAGAATAAATCCCTCACTTTAATAAAATCAAATGGCTACTATCAATAGAAAATAAAAAGTATGGGCCTACTTCAAAAAAATAACTGTTAGAAACTTGATACTTTTATTTAAGCCATTCAGTATCCAAATGGCTTAAATAAAATCACCCTCGGACTGCCTGGGGTCCGAACCCGCGACGTTTGGTATATGAGGTTAGCACGCTAACCCCCGTTTCCAACCCTCTTACACCAAGCCCCGAGGGCTGCCTATATTGTTCGGCCAGTCTTAATTAAATAACATAAAAACTATTACACAGAATAGGGTTTTTGATATGATTACTTATATCATAAATTAAAAGTAATTTAACTAAAAAGCAATAAAAGATTAGTCGTGAGGATCAGAAGAAAAGATTTGCTTTCAAGTGTCACCTCTCTCTCTTTTTCGCACTAATATACTGTTGACTAAACTACGGATAAGAAAACTATCTCTCAGTATATAATAGGTTTTTTCAAGACTTTTAGCAAAAAAAAAGAAACCATGACCCAGACTCTTAAAAATAATAAAAATATAATTCCAAAATACACACAAAAAAAAAAGAAAATAAAATAGTCTTCTCATTTTCTCTTTTCAAAAGAGAGTTTTTTTCTCTCCATTAGTAGTAGCCTTTATTTAGCTTTTATGATAACCACATTCTGGACACGATTACCGCTTTAAAAAGGGCAGCAGCAAAAGAAAAAAGCCATTTGTTTTTTTTTTTTTTTGTTTATTGACCTATTGAGAAGTTCTCAAAAGGGCTTTGAAATTTTACTCTTTTCTATTATATTTGTCTAGAATACGATTTTTCAATTATTTACACCCTAGAAAAGCGTCATTTTAAATTTTATTAAAATCGAATAAAGATAAATTTTAGGGCGGGACGTCCCCCCTGACGGGGTCAATAGAACTTTCTGAGGTCTTGAATACGTTTTTTTCAATTATTTACACCCTAAAGAAGCGTCATTTAAAATTTAATTAAAATCAAGTGAAAAATAAATTTTATGAGGGAGGGCGTCCCCCACTGGGACGCCAGATAGAACTTTCTCTGCTCTTGAATACCTTTTTTTAATTATTTACACCCTAAAGAAGCGTCATTTAAAATTAAATTAAAATCGAGTGAAAAATAAAAAAAAATAAAAATTTTAGGGGTGGGGGGGGGGGGCGTAGAGCGGAAAAAAACCTTTTGAAATGTCAAATTTTAGGGGGAGGAAGAGTTTTTATTTTCATTTTAAAGATTTGAATAATATATTCTTCCTAAAGCGCGTTAGAACATGCTTTACTATGAGAGATTTGTGAACCTTTGATAAGGGGAATTCCCTACCCCTAATTTGATATAATGATGGTCTAAAACCACCCCTGGAAATTTCTCTACCCATTAAAAAAAACTCCATGAAAATCGGCCCAGTAGTTTCAAAGTCTATGCGTTACAGACAGACAGAAGACATACAGCTTTGGCTTTTATATAATAGTATAGATAGTAAGTATAGATTTTATTATAATACGTACTGAAACAACTAATGAACTTGAAACTATTAATCGATTTTATTGAAAAGTCAAATTTATAAAAGTAATGATGGGGGCCATCAATTAGGAGAAAATATATTAAATCCAAATTTAATGTTAGTGGAAAATATCATGGCGCCCTCTTTTTAGAGAGAAAATATACTATTTCAAATTTTTCGGCATGTATAAAATACCATGGCGCCATCTTTTAGAGAGAAAATATACTATTTCAAATTTTTCGGCATGTATAAAATACCATGGCGCCATCTTTTATAAAAAAAATATACTAAAGATTATTAGAAATAGGTTCGTTTATATTCGGAGCATTTCGGAAATATTCGGGTGACTGGCGACCGCAATTTCCATTTATAAGGAAGGATATATTCTGGGATTAATTAGTATCTCACCGGCTGCCGGTGAGTGATTACAAGGGGGGTATATGTCACTTTGGTATTTATTATTTTTCATTAAAAAAAAGATTCTTAGCTCTTAAGAGGGAATAGGAATTCTTAAATTATTATGAATACAGGAAATTATTTATCATTTTTAATGAATTATTGAGACTTAATGATGAAATGGGGGTGTTGGTTGTTATTAGGCACATGAATTGTATGATGAGATGTTGCCTCATCAACGGTCAGCATCCCACCCACCCGACCCTATATAGATGCTTTTCTTTTATAGTGTTTTAATTACCCGAAGCAATCGTCGCCGCATACCGAAAATACCCGAAGACTTCCAAAGAATTAAACCTTCGGAAGTCTTCGGGTATTTTCGGTATGCAGCGACGATTGCTTCGGGTAATTAAAACACTATAAAAGAAAAGCATCTATATAGGGTCGGGTGGGTGGGATGCTGACCGTTGATGAGGCAACATCTCATCATACAATTCATGTGCCTAATACAACCAAACCCCCATTTCATCATTAAGTCTCAATAATTCATTAAAAATGATAAATAATTTCCTGTATTCATAATAATTTAAGAATTCCTATTCCTCTTAAGAGCTAAGAATCTTTTTTTTTAATGAAAAATAATAAATACCAAAGTGACATATACCCACCTTGTAATCACTCACCGGCAGCCGGTGAGATACTAATTAATCCCAGAATATATCCTTCCTTATAAATGGAAATTGCGGTCGCCAGTCACCCGAATATTTCCGAAATGCTCCGAATATAAACGAACCTATTTCTAATAATCTTTAGTATATTTTTTTAAACCCCTCCCGAAAATTGGAAAAGTTGATTTTCTCTCTAAAAGATGGCGCCATGGTATTTTATACATGCCGAAAAATTTGAAATAGTATATTTTCTCTCTAAAGAGGGCGGCATGGTATTTTATACATGCCGAAAAATTTGAAATAGTATATTTTCTCTCTAAAAGAGGGCGCCATGGTATTTTATACATGCCGAAAAATTTGAAATAGTATATTTTCTCTCTAAAAAAGGGCGCCATGATATTTTCCACTAACATTAAATTTGGATTTAATATATTTTCTCCTAATTGATGGCCCCCATCATATAATTTACTTTTATAAATTTGACTTTTCAATAAAATCGATTAATAGTTTCAAGTTCATTAATTGTTTCAGTACGTATTATAATAAAATCTATACTTACTATCTATACTACATTGAGCTAGGAAGTTGAAATTTCATATTTAAGTTAGGTACCCTCCCGGACAGTCAAAATAAGCTTTTGAAAAAGTCAGCCAAAAAGTACTAGTACTTTACTGAAGTACTTTTTCAGTTTTTCTCGATTTTCTCGAAATTTGCTCCAACGATTTTGATTAAAATTCATAAATCAACTATTTTTTTTAGATGCTTTAAAAAGTATATCAGTAAAACTTTCGTGGAAATTGTTTGAGGTACCCTTTACTGAAAGAGGTGCACGCCAGAGACCTGGGACAAACTAATGTTGGTAACAAGGTTGGCCAACTTGTCCATACACACTCCAACAGGATTGCACAACTTTATGCCACGCCCACAAATATCAAAAGGGTTTTGATATTGCCCAACATGTTTGAACAACTTGGACTTTGTTTCCCAACATGCCCTCAACACACATCAACTTGACCCACAACACAACCAAGTTGTTGTGTGTATGGGCCCTTTTAGAAAAAATATGTAATGATGTATGGCGGAGGTCGCCGGATAAAAATTTTTTAGAGTCAATACTAGAAGAAATAAAGGAGAAAAAATGAAATCAGGAAAATGACAAAAAGTAAAATGGGAAAGTGGTTAAAATCTTATTATATAGGGAATAGAGAGTAGAATAGATAGAGATAGTAATTTCTTTATGATGGCAAAACCAAATTGCGTTCTAAAATGGCTTTATCGAAAATTGATGTTCCGTATAATTTAATTAGATGTGTTAGTTACTTCTATTTACTTTTTTATTTGAATTTTTTATCATATTTCCAACTCTCATATCTGATTTCATTCTAGTTAATTTCTATTTCCATCCCCTTTCAATAAAACTAATCTTTTTTTTTATATTCCCTCATCTTGAATTCATTCATTTAATAAATCAGAGTGTAATTGACTTTTTGTCTTAAAATAATACTAATAATAATTACACTCTCTTTAAAAGTTTGATTAAAAAAAAAAAGATGAGATTGTTGTATAAAAAATTTATAAAATAGTCGAGTAGAAGGAGGAAGAGAACTAATTAACAATTAAAGAAAAGAGTGCCTTGCTCGTTATTAGGTTTATTTATTTATTAGATGAAATCTAAATAGATGGAGATAGAAACCATTCCTGTTGTGGTCGACTAACGACAGACGCACAGATGCTGGCAATCAATTTAAATTGATATTCATTTGGAATTTATAAAGAAATTGGCCGGGTGAGTTCACTTGAAACTTTTATTTATTTATTGAGTTGAGCGGTTAAGAATGTGTGGGTGGATAGATGAGTATAAATAGAGAATCGGACTCTTGTAAGGAGACTGAAAAAACACGAGGGACGGACATACAGCCCATTCTGAATTATGTTAAACAGAAGGATTTCTAAGAAAAATTTGGAATGAATACTTTTATAGTTTTAGTTTAGAAATAACCACTATAGGCAATAGACAATCAGGGCAGGATTGGGATCGTTTTGGATTTACCGATCCGATCAAGAATTTTCTGATCTGGTCGAAATCCTTTTTTAGGAAAGGATCTTGGATCTGGATCGCAATGCATATTGATGGGGAGATTAAGAATTTGGACGGAAATCATTTTAGCTCTCTGGTTCTAGAATCGGATGGGTCTCTAATCCTTTTCGAAAGATTAGCAATCCAAGATTTTTGCGATCCTTTTCAAATGATTGCCAATAATTTAAAACTTTTTACTTTTTTAATAAATATATCCTTTTGATTGCAAGAAAAAATATAAAATTCAGATCTGAGAATTTAGTGAATATTTATCCGATTAGTCGTAGGCACTTTGGGCTATAACTGGTTATCTGAGAAATTAAAAAAAAAATCTTAAATTAAAGTTTTTTTTTTTAACACTCACACTTTTTTTCATTCACACTCAACACTCACACACATTCCCGCAGTCTTTTCGGCAACTCACGCCAAATAAGACTTTATACGATTATTATTTATAATATCTATTGGGGGTCTAGGCATTTCTATTTAAGCCATTTGGTATCCAAGCCCTAGGGTTAAATTGAAGTTGGCCCTCGCATGGTAAGTTATGCTACCTCATATCCAACTCCTACCCCAGGCAGTGATGATTTTATTTAACCAATTGATACCAAATGGCTTATAAACCTGACCCCCTATTGTATCGTAATAAATAACGGAATCGTCTAGCTTAAAGGCCTGAGTTGCCGAAACTTATGGTGTGTGGATGAAAAAAATGTTTTTTCAAAAAAAAAAAAAAAAATTGGTTGTAAACAAAGAATTTTGATAATGATCAGATTTTGGAAACAGATTGATTTCAATTTAAAATATCAATAAATTTACTAGTGGAGGAAATTCAAAGAGAGAAACTTCTTGCTCTAAATATAGTTTGACAATATAGAAAAATAAATAAATAGTGAGGAGACCATAAAAAGGCAATTATTTAACCTTTCGGCTTCTTCATAAAATAAAATGGATTTCTTCCACATTTTTTTTTAAAGTCATTTCAGCATTTTTTGCTATAGGCTATAAACTTTAAATAATTTATGGTAATTACGATATTTGTGTTAAGGCACATTTATTCTGCTACCTTTTTAGCGATTTATATAAGTTTCTTATTTTTTCTCATTCATTCACACACACATTCATACAGTCTTTTCGGCAACTTAGGCCATATGAAGACTTTTACGATTAAACCGTTGTATAGATAGCTTCTATTGTGGGCGTTCAATGGTCATTGTTTATTTGGGGCCACCTTCCTGATATCCACACAATTGGCGTTAATTAACAATCATCGGACTTGCCTGGCGTCTGATTCCTCTTCTTGCCAGGCTCGGCATGGATTTATATAAGTTAATAATAATCAAGACAGCGCCATTGTTTAATAATATCAATAAATTTATTGACTCTGGCTTTGAATGCATTATATCTGATAGATCGAATTTTATGAAATGTCTGTCAAAAAACTTAAGAGGTTTTTCTATTGACTGAACTCTCGCCATAAAGATGGTCGCATAGTCAACCGAAAGGTCACTGTGGGTTCTTTAATAAAGAAATAAACCTAGCTGCTCGGCCTTTTATTTTTCTACTATATAGTGATTCAGCTATTCACTTCTCTAAAATATCAATAAATTTCCACTTCCTATGATCTAATCACCTAAGGAAAATATTTTGAAACAGGTGAAGTTTCTTTCTTAGTAAGAGAACGCCCACTTCCATAGCATAACTGAATCAAATGAAGAGATTATCACTAATCATTTGGATTAATGACCTTATTATAATTATTTAATTTTCATAATGTTTCTTATTTAAATCTGCCATTTTTTTTTATAAATAAAATCCCTTTATCTCGTTTTTACCAACCCTAGAAGTGTAATTTCCTTTTGATCTTTAATTTATTAGTAAACCTACACAAGCGGCCCTGGTTCAAACGCGAACACTCTTTTTTTTCAAACTTTAATTAAATAAAAGATAAATAATAAATGCTCATTTTAATTACATTGCTTGAAAAAAAATCTGGTGTGACTGGTCGCACAGCACTCTTACCTTCGGTAATCGAAAGTTTTGTTCTGTGCTTGTCACACCAGATTTTTTTGTGTGTATATTAACATATATATAGAGGTAAGAGAAAGTAAAAAAATGGTTAACTTGTTCATTAAATTGAATAATTAATTCTAATAAAGTCGTAAAAATGGATTTAACAATAAATCTGGTTAATTCATATCAATTTAAAATTAGTTAATTTTCTACAAATTACCTATTTGTTTGTCTCTTGTTTCAATATTTTGTTTGATCAACCATTTATCAATCAATGACTAGGATTAGTTGATTGTCAGAATAATGAACATTAATCGTTAGTTTCAGTAGTATTGATTTTCTTTAATAGGTGTTAATTAATATTTTTGGATATATTGACATTATTATATAAAATTTTTCAAACAAATATTTAATTTTCAATACATCATTAAAGATTAGCTTTATCCTAATTTGTTGACGTCATTTTGTATTAGATTTTCTTGGCAATTTATTTTTATTTTTTTTTTAAGGTCTTTTTCGGCATCTAAGGCCATTTAGACCCCACCCCTATTTAATTCAATGATTTGTAGTCAGATCAAATGAAATAAATTTTTCTCGTTTGGGACGGGAAGAGAACCCGGAACCCCAGCGCGAGAAGCTAGTGTCTTTTCTCTGAGCCACGCATCACGGGCATATTAAATTCTTAAAAAAAAAAAAAACATCATAAAATGAAAATAATACCAATCTACTTGAAATCCTTTTTGTAATATTGATATATTAGTTCACGAATTTAGTAGACTTTTGGAATCCATGAGGATTTGAATCCTCCACTAGGGGAATGAGGAATCGCTCTTTCCTCATATCGTCTCACGAACGAACGATATTAAAAGTTGGATCGAATACTTGAGAGATTTGATTTTCAATGTCGTTCGAATTACAGGAAAAAAAGAACTCGAATGGTTAAGGCATTATGTGATTCATGAATCAATTTTTAAAGAAAATAAAGAGGTAAACATTGGTTAGACATATTAAGAGCAAAAAAATCATTTTAAGTTTAAGATTGCTGAGAAACTTCCTCATCAAATTTGGAGGTCCTCCATTACTTAGATCCAAGTGGAATTTGATATAGAAATAGTTAGAAATGAAGAAGAGGAGTTAATGATAAAAAATAAAATTTTTTTTTAACCCTTTTCGGCTACTAAGGCCATTTAGGGGTATGACTTTATTATAAAAATATTTACAATACATTAGCTGCCAGGCTCCCGGCATATTGTAAGCATTTGTACTTGTTGGTTTGTTTTTCAAAGAGTGCATTATTTGTATTTTAATAATTAGTACGCCCTCGGGCTTGGTGTAGTGGATAGCCTGCTGGCCTTCTAATCCAAGTGTCGCGGATTCGGATTCCAGCAGTGCGATGATTTTATTTAAACCATTTGGATATAAATAAGAATGCCTGGACTCCAAATAAATATATTATTAATATAACGGTTATCGTTTAAAGTCTTATATGGCCTAAGTTGCCGAAAAGACAGTGTGAATGTGTGTGTGAGTGTGAGTGTGAATGAGAAAAAAGTGTGTTTTTTATTTTTATTTTTTTTAAACATTGACACTTTTTTCTCATTCACACTCACATTCACACACTCATTCACACAGTATTTTCGGCAACTTAGGCCATTTAAGACTTTTACCGATACTCGTATATGTTTAATATATCTATTGGGGGTCCAGGCATTTCTATTTAAGCCATTTGGTATCCAAATGCCTTAAATAAAATCATCGGACTTTGACGATAACCGTTATATTAATAATATATATATTTGGGGAAGGCATTTCTATTTAAGTCATTTGGTATCCAAATGCCTTAAATAAAATTATCGGACTACCTGGGGTCCGAACCCAAACGTCGCGTTCGGTATAGAAGGTAGGCATGCTACCAACTACTCCAAGCCCCGTGGGCGTGTTTTTTATTAAAAAAAAAAAAAAAAAAAAAAAAAAAAAAACAATTAGAATATTGCAATTAACTCCAAAAACGGGTAAACCCCAACATCCAAAAAAAAGAGTTTCCCTCCAACGCCAAATTGTTCTATCCCCTTCCCCGTAGTATGCAAGGAAAAGTTACTCTATTTTGAGCGTCATTTTATTACGAGAGGTGGACGGGAAGTGGTGAAATGATGGTTTTCTCAAATATCTCAAAAATTATGCGGTTTCCCGCAAACATTTATCCATACAAAAATAATTTAAATTAAATTACAAACAAAAATGGTCTAGTACATTATCACGCTAAAGTGAACGGTTCAGGAAATATAGAGGGATAAAAATGGCCACTAGTATGTACCAGTATGTTGATTATTAAATTCAGAGGATGACCTAGCGACTACTCGAATTAGTATATTTTTTCTACATGCAATTTTTCTCCTCTCATCATTCAAAAGGTAAATTAAAATTTCATAATATTTTATTCACTTTTAATATATTCTAAAGCCGCGATGCTGACAGAGCTTAAGAGTTTGAAAATCAATTAACTCGTTAAGTTAGAACTACCTATGCAAGTAAAGACAGAAAGACATCGATGACTCAATTTAATTCACATTTCAATCATCATACATTTTTTTTTCTTTTCCTAAAAAAAAGATCAGGGATTTAATGAATTTTTCTGTGATCTCACATTCTTTTTTTTAAGCCATGCGAAGAAGAAAAGAAAAAGGTAAAAAAAAAAACTTTTGTGCACATTAATTCGTATTCATTGAAAAAAGTCAAATGTATTTTCAACCATCAGAAGCAAATATCCTTTCGCTAAATCAACATTTTAATGAAAAAATAAATAAATGAAATGGCACCATGCAAATGAAATCATTTTGTTGATTTTTTTTTTTAGACAACTTTATATCAGATAAAGGTAAAAGGGTGATATTGAAAGATAATAAAAAATAAAAAGATAATCATCACAGGACATTCTCTTTATCGCGCCTTTTTATTATTATATGAATTTAATAAAAGGAGAAAATATTTATCTCATTTTCTGTATTCTCCGACAAAATAAACCTTTTTGATTCTCTTAAAATAAATATTCGCCATTAGATTAGACTAAATTATTATTCTACCAGACCAGTGTCAATAAGCAAATTACACTTTTATTTCTTTTTGAGTGTATTGGGGTCAAAAAACTTAGTTCAACACAAAATACGGAATACGCGCTTGATTTTTCCGGGTGAGATTTATCTGGAAAAATTGAGAAGACACAATGCTAATCGGATAATCAATAGATTAAGAATTTAGTTGCAAAAAAATCGGGTTCAAGAAAAAATTATACAATATTGCCAGTGTTTTCGAGGGAAGATATTCTGGTATCATAAAGGCTTTAAAGACCGATATTTATTTTCTAGCAAATGCCACTTTAACCTAACATACCTCAAAAAATAAATTTGAAATTACTTGTATAGATCTGAATTAAGTACATTATTATTGTTATTTGAGAAATTATAGTTTTTAAGAATAATTTTAATAGACTTTGGACAAAAATGTAATTTATAATAGATTGGAAAGGTAACCATTTCTCCTATCTTTCCTATGAAGTACAAAAGTAAAGTGGTCTTCAGAAGATTCCAATGGCAAAATGACAATATAAATTTTAAAGAGCATCTAAAAAATAATTGATTTTTTAATTTTAATCAAAATCGTTGGGGCGAATTTTTAGAAAATCGAAAAAAAACTGAAAAAGTGCATCAGTAAAGTACTAGTACTCTTTGGCCGATTTTGATTAAAAGCTTCGTGTCACGTCCCAGGGGGTACCTAACTTAAATATAAAATGTCAACCTCCTAGCTCTTTTCGTTCTTGAGATATTTTGTTCACAGACAGACCATGTCGCGAAAACCACTTTTTTGGATTCATGGGACCTAAAAGAGTGTATACTCGTCAAAATTTCGACATCGAATTTTTGACATGAATCCAATAAAACAGTATCCTTTAAAATCTTTAAATGTTTAATGAATATTCATATATTCATTAATTAAGGTACTGGTCCCTGTAGAATGCTCCTCCGAGAAGAGTGATCCCAACACGCACTACTATGGAGGGTTAAAATCGATTGGTCAAGGTGGTCGGCATAACCTCTCCCTAAGGAGAAGGAAAAAGGAAACTGAAATGAGTCCTAAGGTCTAAATGTAAGGTAAAAGCCAAGCTGTGGTTAACAGATTCACACTTAACACCTGCGACCCTTGTTTAATAAAATGAATTTTGTATATGTTTAAATTATAACATTTTGATAATTGACTATATTATAGCCTACATTTTGAGATTGTCTCATAAACTACTAAGGATTTTGATTAAATTGATTGGGAATGTAATAAAATAGATAAGTGCATTTATGACCGCAGTCAGAAGATTTTTCGAGGAGAGGGGGGAGGGGGGGAGTTAGTTTTCAGTTGCCCTCATTAAATGAATAAATTTAAAAAAAATTAAAATATTTTTTATAATTTCCTACAGGGTTGAAAATTTATGGACTATTTTTTTCTCTCTACATTTTCATTTATTTATTTTTTATTTTTGGATCTCAGGGTTGGAGTGAGAGGATCGGCCTATTCACCTTAATATATTAAACACTTAACAAGTCTTCATTTTGAGTTTTTTAATTAATTTTTATAAGAATTTTAGTTTATAAAATTCCTGATGATGATAATATCATTAGCAATAAACATGCTTTCTTTTCACCCCTCGTCATTTCATTTTAATGTTTTTTTCATTTCCGTAATAGCCGAGTACTGTGACATTCATTGGGGTCCATATCAGTCCTCTCGCGACTTGTTTCAAAGCCTGGGGATAATTCAATCAGGGTTAATATTTCCAAATGAATATTTTATAGCTGACTCAAACACCGCCATTCAAGGAGAGAAATTTATTGAAAAGGCAATTCATAAAACCCCCCCAATTTCCTTTCCCTTTGGGGAAGCCTAGTAATTTATTGATTATATTTTCAAAGCCTATCATTTAAATATGTAAATATTTGCCAACACTATTAAAATAAACACCCCTTAAAAAAAATGAATTATACTTGCCATATTTAACTGATACTAATTATAATAACATAGAAACATCATTTAACGAACAAAAAATGTGCTCTTTCAATGAATGTCATTAAATAACTATTTATTGGAAAAATGATCATCCCTTTTCATCCAAGGTTATGTCTTTATTTTATCATAATCATATTTTAAAAGCCTAAACCCGTTCGATCAAATTATATAAAATATGTGGGAATTATTCAAATATACGTATACAATAAATAAATAGGAATGATTGAATATTCTTAAAATAAGAAAACACACAAGGTAAATCCTCAATTTACATTTAAATTGAGATTCAATTTTAAAACAATAAATTTATATTCAGATGGGAAATTTATACAAAACTTATTTGATTTGGTATAGGTCTACGTCGTAAATAAATTGTGGGGGTTTAGAAAACCATCTAAAAAAATGTATTTTTTGGATGTCTTAATGTTAAATTTTCGTTTTATTTGGTAATTACCTGTTGTTTTTTTTAATTATTTGAAATTCCTATCAGGATTTCCGTTTATTTGCCCGAGGTGCGCACGAAGACACACACCTCAAACCCAACCGGCCTCTGGCCGTAGCCATCCATCTACCAGCACCCCGTGAAGTTACATTATTTCCTATCTCTAACTACTCCCCCTGAGTTCATTTCTAGCTAGTGAGCTAATGACTCCCTCAGCACCGGCGTGTAGCCTACTCCTTTCGAAGAATGCATCACTAAGAGGGAACCTTCTTACGTCCCTTCCAAAGGACGGGATGTCTCAGCAACAACAACAAGCCCCCGGTAATTACCTGTTATATATTTTGTATGAAAAAAATGCTTACCCATCCTCAATACGTATATAGTATTGAGTTATTTTTAATGAGACTGAGAATGAGTCTCAGGCTGATGCTTGCTTAATGTGGGCAACGAAAAAAGGCGAGTATAAAGGAAAGGGAGAAATGCCAGCCAGCCTCGACTCTCTTGCAAACAATTCTAGTTTTGAGAGGGAGAGGAATTTTATTATTTACTTTTTTTCCTCTAAAAAAAGACTAGGGATGAACGTTCATAATACCAATTACGAGAGGAATAAGT
Source organism: Euborellia annulipes (assembly GCA_023213315.1). NCBI lineage: Eukaryota > Metazoa > Arthropoda > Insecta > Dermaptera > Anisolabididae > Euborellia > Euborellia annulipes. The sequence goes on along the minus strand of JAKCPI010031816.1, from coordinate 66,945 downwards.
TCACAATAGTAGTTTCAATTCGTTGGTTTTCAGTCAATTAGGGACTAAGCGGGTTTATTTAAAGGCAAATCCAGTACTAAGCCCTTTTAAATGAGCCCATTAAGTTTTCTAATTTTTTTTTATTTGGTCTTTTGTAAGCGTCAACAAATTTAGCAAAACAAGTTAATAAACTCTATTAATGTTTTTTATATATCAATGAAACATAAAGGTGTAAGGTGTATATACAAAAGCTTTTAATTTAATTTAAATTAATATTTAACTATAAAAATACGGATGAAGATATAAAAAATTCTTTTCTTTTTCTGTGTGTGTATGTGAATGAATGGGCCTCTTAAACACTTCAAACTTTGAGCTCACAACTTCTGGGCATGAAGCTGATTAGGTCAAGGGGTTTCTAAACAGTGTGCATTAAAAACTCTGTTGTAGGATACAAGGGCGTACCCAGGATCAAATCTAGAGGGGGGCAGAACATGGCCGTCCAGGGGGCCCCCCGGACAGATCATGGCTTTCCAGATTTTGACATAGCTTTTTTTTTTATTATATAGAGGAGAAAAGCCTTCGAATTAAAGACATAAAAACCCTCGAGTCCTAACGAGTCCCCGTCGCTATCGCCCTACCTAATTTTGTTTCGTTTCATCACTTTATAAGCATTTAATTTTTTTTTTCTTGCTTCTAGAGGGGGGCAGCTGCCCCCTCTGCCCCTCGCTGGGTACGCCCATGGTAGGATATGCTTATTCATATCATATTTTTTTTATAACGAGCGTGGTTGGCCAATTTTAACTATTTACTGTAATTATTTTTAATATTTTTGAAATAAAACAGAAGGTTTAAAAACAATTGTTCAAGATAATATTAATGATATTCAAATGTTTGAAAGATTTATTACTTCAAAATAGAATAAATATTTGCAATATTAAAAAAAAAAACAGAACATGCATTGTAACCGTTTGACTATGACAATGAATTTTAACCAGAAACTGATAATAAATTATTATATTGTAATCTAGATATTAATAAATTTATGACTCTACTTTTGAAGTGAAACAGTGTAAAAAAAATTTTAATAAAAAAAAAAAACGAAATTTATGTGAGAATATTTTAAAAAATCTGGTGTGACTGTCGCACAGCACACAACTTTCTCTTACCTTCGGTAATCGAAAGTTGTGTTCTGTGCTTGTCACACCAGATTTTTTGTGTCGGCATATATTTAGTTTCCGCCAATATATTAGAATTTAAGATGTCAAATTTATAAACATGGGAAAATATTTATATTTTGTTAGCATGGCAACCATTTCTCCTATCTTTCCTATGAAGCACAAGAGTAAAGTGTGCTTCAAACAATTTTGAGGGCAAAATGAGAATATACATTTGAAAGAGCTTCTAAAAAATAATTGATTTTTGAATTTTAATCAAAATCGTTAGAGCGAATTTTGAGAAAATCAAAAAAAAACTGAAAAAGTACATCAGTAAAGTACTAGTACTCTTTGGCCGATTTTGATTAAAAGCTTATTTTTCCGGTCCCGGGGGTGTTTAACTTAAATATAAAATTTCAGCCTCATAGCTTAATTCCTTCATGCTTAAAAGTAAACACAGACACACCCACCCACCCATCCACACACACACACACAGAGAGAGAGAGAGAAACACACAGACAGACAGACAGACTAATTAAAAAAAATATTAAAAACTAATTTTTTTTGACTATAAAATCCAAAAATTCAAAAAGATAAACTCAATTTAATTAATTTGTATCTAATGAAGAATAAATTAGACATGAACAATCTACATACTAATGAAAAGAGGAAGCGGTAGCAAAACTCGTCCCACATGCACGCAAAGGAGCATGCCTTGTGTTACTGTGTTTACTGCAGCAGTTTACGCAGCAACTATCACCGCCCAAGCGGGGGTAAACATAACTTTAGAATTACCTCTTGCCTTCGGTATGATGATTGTTCATATCCAATTTATATTTCGTGAAATACAAATTTTTTTTTTTTTTTTAAACACCGACACTTTTTTTCTCATTCACACACACACACACACATTCACACAGTCCTTTCGGCAACTTAGGCCATTTAAGACTTTGACGATAACCGTTATTATTTATGATATCTATTGGGGGCCCAGGCATTTATATTTAAGCTATTTGGTATCCAAATGGCTTAAATAAAATCATCGGACTGCCTGGGGTCCGAACCCGCGACGTTCGGTATAGAAGGTAGGCACGCTACCAACTAGACCAAGCCCGTAGGGGAAATATAAATTAATTAAATTGGGTCTATCTTTTTGAAACCCTGTGTTTTTAATAGAAAATTTAATTTTTTATTATTATTTACCAAATATTAATTAAAATAAATTAGAAAATAATATATGGAACAAATTAGCTAAATAAAGTCCAATGATAGATGTGACAGTTCTGATTGATTTCCTGCAGAAATATTATGGCAAAGGTAGCTTGGGGTGTAAAAAACAATTAATAATAGATTCATTCTGAAGTAAGCCTACAAAAACAAAAGGAAACTTCATGTCTGTTAGAGAAACCAAACCTAAACAACTCAAAAAATCTGGTGGGACTGTTCGCACAGCACCCAGCTTTCTCATACCTATAGTAAGAGAAAGTTGTGTTCTATATATATAGGCCTATATATAAGATTAATTTTAAACTGGTAACCGTTGGCTCTAGTTGAAACATTATGCTTTAACAGTATGTAATTCACTTCCGATGATGACACATGGATGTCGAAATACGTATAAAGTGTTAATGTTAAATAAATAAATCATTGAAACAAAAAACCTTGTGTATCATATTTGAATTTAATTCTCCTATTAAAAATATATAGGGGAGAGGGGGGGGGACATTGGGACACGAGGCACATTGGGACATTCGAATTTTAGCTCTACTAAATGTGCCCATTTTATTATAGAAAATGTTTTTTTAATAAAATGGGTACTTAATGCACCCTAACGGTCAAAGAGTACAACTCAAACTTTATATTTAGTAGAGCTAAAATTCGAATGTCCCAATGTGCATCGTGTCCCAAAGTCCCCCCCGTCTCCCCTATAAAAGAAAGTAATATAAAACAATAAGAGCAAAATTATTGAAAGTAACCACAACAGGACATCTTAACTTAAAGCCTTAGATTCCGACTCTAGAGCACGATATAAACAAAATTTGCTCTCGAACTTAGTTAAGCGATGATTTTAACATGTATAAACAAAAAATTAAACTAAGTTTTTAATAACGACAGAGAAGTCTAAATAAAGGCCTATCTCTTCTCGCAAACGCAACTGTTGGATTTTTTTATGTTGTTTGATATAAATAATAGAAAACATAACAACAACTGACCTGCCACAATAGAGTGAATTCTCTCTCACTTCTATTTGCTTTTAATTTAATTGTTTTCTGTACGAAGAGGAAGCAACAAAATATCTCATCTGCACGACGACGACAGAATTCCCAGAGGAGAAAAAAAGGTCGATTTTTCTAATTTTTCACCATTAAAAATGAATAAATTAATTTTTCACTCACCCGGTGACAGACGAGTGAGAGGGAGAGAGAGAAATGAAACAAAAAATAAAAAAAAAAACCTTGAAACGTATTATATCGCAAATTTTATAAACGCTTATGAAAAATTGTATTGAGCATGGCATGCTTGTGTCACGTGTTTTGGAAGTGAGATGTGGCCTTGCATGTCGTTGTGGTTAAGTGATTTCTTTTTATTATTATTATATACGAATATATGTGCAAAGCAACCTATCAAAAATATTTATCTTAATTTTTTATTTGCTTGACTTATTTAAAAATAAATCAAATTAAAAACTAATCTTAAAATTTGAAATGAAATTTTAAATTAAATGATGACATATAGCTACAACTTTTTTTACTTGGCGTATTTATTTTAATATAAACATAATTAAGAAGAGAGAAGTAGCTTAAGTTCTTTATAAAACTTTTCCCCTTTAAAGAGAAAAAGTTTTTCTACAAATGTCAAATTAAGATTTGAAATCTTGCAGTAAACTGCTTCTTATTTTTACAGAGACTATAGGAAAGAACAAACTGGAAGGCTTTCGCCTATACTTTCATTTTTTCAGCCCTGACTGCCCAAACTGCTGAATGCTCAATTTTTACTTTCTCTTACCTCTATATGTTAATATAGAGAGAGAGAAAGTATTGGATTCATGTCAAAAATTCTATGTCGAGATTTTGAGGGATATAGACGTTTTGAGATCCTCTGCGTCCAAAAAAGTGGGTTTCGCAACATGGCCTGTCTGTGTGTCTGTCTGGCTGTCTGTGTGTGTGTCTGTGAACAAAATATCTCAAGAACGAAAAGAGCTAGAAGGTTGAAATATTATATTAAAGTTAGGTATCCCGCTGGCACGGGACACGAAACTTTTGAACAAAATCGGCCAAAAAGTACTAGTACTTTACTGATGTTCTTTTTCAGTTTTTTTTCGATTTTCTCAAAATTCGCTCAAGAATTTTGATTAAAATTCCAAAATCAATTATTTTTTAGATGTTCTTTAAAATGTATATTCTCATTTTGACATTGAAATCTTTTGAAGACCACTTTATTCTTGTACTTCATTGGAAAGGTAGGAGAAATGGTTGCCATGGTAACAAAATATAAATATTTTCTCATGTTTTTATCTCTTGAATTCTAATACATGTATATCGGTGTAAACTAAATATATGTCGACACAAAAATCTGGTACGACCACCAAATTTTTTATATTTTTTTTATATAATTTTATTTTAAATTACGATTAGGATAGTTTTTGCTGAACATCAGAGTCTTTTTAATTTAAGATTTGTGATAAACAATAACATATAAATGTAAAGTAACAAGAAATCAATGAATGAATATAATGAATATCAATATTTTTTGAATTTCTTTTATGTTTGTATGGGCTTTTTCCTATTAAACAAAAGCAAAAAATAGAAATTTAAGTGTTTTTCGGTGTCTAGAATCAGAATTTCAGAATTAGAAAACAGAAACAAAAAAAAAAAATGTTTGTTACCTGTGTTAATAATTATTATTGACATTTGTCAACAACTTTAGCCGTCTTGGCCACGCGAGGGAGGGGGGGGGGGGTTATTAATCGCTATTAGCCTGTGGCCATCCAGCCATAACAATTACAAAAAGTCCACAAATAGTATAAAATAAAATATAAAAATTACAAATCAAAAACAATAAAACATTTAAAATAAAAAAGATTCGTAGAGTTGCCTGAGGGATAAAATAAAGGGTCGGATAAGCCGAGCGCACAACTTTGCCCATCCACTATTCAAGATAAAAATATTTGTCCCCCCCCCTAGAACCCCCCCCCCGATGGTCCGATCTTATACGTATTATATATCATTTTACTCGGGAGGAAGTCTAGTTTCTGAATATATAAAAAAAATTATAGGTTATGTAAGAAAAAAATTCCCCCCCCCCCTAGAGCCCCCCCCTAACGGTCCGATGTTTACCAAAAGCTTTTCAGTTCTTAAGCTTTACCTCTAGTTTATGTGTGCAAAATTTCAAAACAATTAAGTGAATAGTTTTTGAGATTTCGTTGACGAAAAAAATTACCACAGACATACACACACACACACAGACATCATTCCAAAAACTACTTAAATGGATTCAGGGGACCTCAAAACGCATTTTGGCAGCTTCAGAAAAATTTCGATTTTTTTACGATTACATTAACTTTACCTGTTAAAAAAAAAACAAATATAATTATATAATGAATTTTATTTTCAATTTGAGTGATTTAATTATTTAATATAATAACTTACTGTAATTAAATAATTAAAGCTAAATAATAATATAATTAATTTAATTTAATTTGAATGGAAGGCCCATAGCTAAAATAAAAAAAAAATTAATTGGGCGAGATAGAACCCAAGGCTTCCTAAGGAAAATTTCTGGATTTTCAGGAATTTTTTGCCCATCCCCAACTCCTAACTTTTATTATTGAAATAATAATTGGCGTTTGTATTTGCAATAATATCTTTTATTTTAGATTAAAACCACTGAAATAAAAAATTTTTATTTTTCTAATAAAGATTTTTTTTAATTGAATAAAATCCAAATATACAAGATTTATCATGTTATTGATTGATCGTTTAGTTGCGTGATTCTAAGACAACAGGTTGGTTTTTCTCTCTTTCTCTCGGTAGAACGAACGTTCGCGATCGAGTCTGTTCGGTTGAGGAATGGTATCCAGGAATTTGTCAGACATTCGAGAACATTGGCTACATTTCATCAGCATTAACTTAATGAACAAAGAGGGGCGGAGGGTGAAATACCAAATTAAAGAAAAATGTATCATTTGCCATTTTTTCAATGCTAAAAGGCCATAACCTCCGATCGGAAAAAATAATATTTCTCTCTCTCTCTTTTTAATCTAAAATATCTTTAAAATGAGAGAAAAGTTTTCCCTTAAATTTAAACATACGATTTCGATCCATAATTCTTTTAATATCTCCGGAAGTATAAGAGCAATTGAAACGATTATTACGTTCTTTAAGAGGTCGTTAAGTTTTCTTGTATGCATAATTAATATCTAGATAACGATGCCAGATCCAACAATAAACGAAGAGCTAAAAATAATCACCTTCTGAGCTCTAGATCTCGCTTCTTATAGTAGGAGACAGTAATTCGTTTGGAATTTTTTTAAATTAAATTGTACCAATTTAGAAAAATATGGTTCAGATGCTGAGAAAATATATATTCGAGTTTTTAACCTGTCAATCAGCGACCAGAAAAAAGTTTGTAAACTAATCCTGACCCACCATCTAGATTTCAATTTAAATAATAAATTAACGAAGCGGAATGCGTAATCTCGAAAAAGAGATGAGGTAAGAAAATTTGCACCAAACTCTTTTAAATTATTTAAAAAATTCAAATATCAAGTACGTCTACGTATCACGATGGAAAAAGAAATAAAATTTTCTCATATACACATATAGTCCTAATAGGACCATATTTATTTTTCTTCTTTTAATTAGGATCCGACCGAAACAAGATTTTCAGCCCGAAACCGAATATTCGGCCTCGGTCTTAGTTTCGGCCGAAACCGTAACCGAAACCGAAACTTGTATTTCCTGTAAAAAACCGAAACCTAAAATTTTTTCCCCTCCCGTGAAAATCATTTTACCTTTTTTTTATGGAGACTAAATTTTTTTCTCCCTCAAGTGCAAATCATTTGACCTTTTTTTTTTTGCATGCGAGTCTCATCCCATCTTTTCAGACTCAGGTTAGTTTCGGCTACTTTTTGGCCGAAACCGAAACTAAGGCCAAAACCATGATTTTTGGCCGAAACCGAAACCGAATATTCGGTCGGTTCCTACTTTTAATTTATCTTCAGATTAATCGAACCTAATAAAATGACTTTAAACAAACTTGAGAATTTTAAAAATGGATTGTCAGCCAATAAACTACGCTCGCTTATTCTAAGGCCTATCTTAGGCCCAATCGAAGAAAAAAACAGAATCAGATGAAATTTATAATTAAAATAATTTTTAAAACCACGACCGAATATAAATCTGATATAAAAATATTATGGATGTTATTACTATACTTGGACGAATAAATTATATGAAGAGCGTATCAGCTAGGTTTGTTTATTTCAAATTAATTATTTAACGTTTCTGTCACATTTAGAACCATCCTCAGGATCAAGTCAAACAGTTAATTTCTATCCATACCCCATCTAATTTGGATGTGTAATAATGACCAAGAATGTGGTGTGACTAGTAGCACAGCACATCAGATTTCGAGATATATTTAGTTGCCCTAAGTTCTAAACTTTACCACACGTTTCATAGATGGTGCTGAGCTACGAATGCTTCCATATCAGTAAAGCGTACTTCAACGAGAAATTTCACTCATATACTTTTTAAAGAGCATCTAAAAAAATTGATTTTTGAATCTTAATCAAATTCGTTGGTTTTAAGAAAATCGAAAAAAAAAAAAAAAAAAAAAAAAAAAACTGAAAAAGTATATCAGTAAATTACTAGTACTTTTTGGCTGATTTTCAAAAGCTTATTTTCACCCCTTAAGGGGGGAGGGAGGGGGTTCTAGCTCAAATATAAAATTTTAAACTCCTAGCTCTTTTCGTTCCTAAGATATTTTGTTCACAGACACACAGAGAGACAGACCAATTTGCGGAACCCACTTTTTTTGACCCAGGGGACCTCAAAACGTGTATATCCATCAAAATTGGGTAAGAGAAAGTAAAATAACCAAAAGATAATCTATTTGTTGTCTCTGAGGATGTTCCTAAATGTGACCGAATACCGTCCATTAATTCAAAATAGACCTAGCTACCTCGCTTCTTATGATATCATCGTTTATATTAATATCTTCCGTAAAGAATAGAAAATATAGATCAAAATATTAATTATGTTAATTGATTGTTTCTTGATGATTGAATATATTATAATCCAGCCATCAAGAAACAATCAATTAACATCATTGCCATATTTGCACCACCTTAGCTGTCATTCAAGCATCCCACATCCTCATTAATTAATTATTATTGCAAATAGAGTATAATTAAGATTCAGTGGCAAAACTAAACACACCAGGAATAGAGCAGAGCACACCAGCTACACCTGCAGCTGTCTAATTCTAGTTAATTCGTATGAAATAGGTGGACTCTAGCGTGAAATGATGGATTAGACTCTTCAGCAATAGTTCCGTACCCAAAGAAATTTTCATTTCAAAAATTTTATTTGATTCCATCACTCCAACCAATTTCCTGTCTGACACATATACAGAAAGATAAATAAAATAAATATAATCTCAAATTGAAAATTAATAATAAAAGACATGATTTACAAAGAGGGAATATAAAATTGCATTTATTTCTTCATTCCCTCTTTCCCTCGTCTTCCAGGTGACACTTAGAAATGAATACACAAAAGAAGGCCGATCTCGTTCTATACCTTTCTTCTTTTCACTCTTTCTCTCTGTGGAACGCATTAATCATTCACGGATGGAGTTGGTTTTCTTCTGTTTTAACTTTCAACAGACATATTCTTGTTTAAATGAAATAATAATAATAATAATATGCTTGCTTGCCTTCTTGCTCGCTTTTGTTAAAAACAAAGACATCCAAATTAATAATAATAATAATAATAATAAATAATATTTAATTTCCCATAGGCATGGTTGGTTTCTTATTCAATTTATTTGTTAGAATTTTTCATTAAATTTATATTAGCGATCTTTTTTTGTTTGAATTAAAAAAAAATATAGGAGCAAATTGGTATCGTGGTAGTAGCTAAGTTTTTTGTGCTATTCTTAATTGTTATTAAAATGAAAACTTGATAAGTAACATTAAAAAAATATACATTTCTACTTAAAAAAAAAGAAATATTAGCGACATTTCTTTTGACTGTTGAAAATTAATTATTAATTATTTAAAGAAAGATGTTAAAACAAGAGGTGGTTACATGAAAAAAAAGCAAAATAAAAAGAAAGGATAACAAGGTCAATAACTTTTCTCTCTTTAGGCTGCCTATTTATGGATAACTCAATTTCATACAGGTAGTCTTATTTAAATACTAGCTGCCCAGCCATCTTATGGCTTTTTCTTTAAATTCGGTCTCGATAGAAGATGGTTTCTATCGAGACCGAAACGTGGCCCAATAGAATATTTAAAGAAAAAAATTTGGTTGCCAGTCTCTGCTTTCGCAACCCTTCCTTGATACAACTCAACAGTCACAACTACAATATTAACTACATTTAAATCCAGCCCCTGATTCGCCCACTTATATACTGTACAACGAAGAAAATACCTAAAAAAGATAATTTTGTTAATTTAACAACTATTAATTAAAATTCATTAATTCTCTAATTATTATATATCTTATTCATGCCATTCACCAAAAAGCTTATTTTTATCAGCGAAACTATAGTTTTTTTTTTTTTTTTTGAGATATAACAGTTATTTATTTACGATTTATGTTGATCCCTCATATGTATGAAAATATATTTTTAACCCTCGATGGGGGTAAATATATGGGGCATATCTCCCCATTTACACGAGCAGGACTATTGGATAAGAGAGGGATCACGCAATGGGGGGAGGAGGTGAATTCTTATAACCTCGATAAAAAGCACTCTTGGGTTCGAGAAGGTGCAGTTATATAAAAAGACATTCGATACTTAACGTGGATACAAATTTTTAAAGAGATCTTCAAAATTAAATTTTCCGGTAGCATCTGAGCCAGTCAGCCTCAAGTGTTCAATAATGCGTTTTCAACATAATTGCCCTCGGGCTTGGTGTAGCATGCTGGCCTTCTATACCAAGGGTTGCGGGTTTGGATTCCAGCAAGTCCGATGATTTTATTTAAGCCATTTGGATACCAATCATATGGATATTATCATAAAATAACGGTTATCGTCATAGTCTTATATGGACCTTTTATTTTGAAAGTGGTGTAAGTCCATTTTTTTTAAAATGAGATACCACATAATTTATGCTTAAATTAATGTAAATTTTCTATGTATAAATAGCTAGTGGTAAATTTCTTAAAAACTTCCCATGTTTTGTACAATTGAAAATTGGTCGGTAAATAGATTTTTTAATAAACAGATATGCTAACCTTTCATTTTCTCGAAACAATAGAAAATGGACTTACACCACTTTCAAAATAAACGGTCCAAATGGCAGTGTGAATGAGAAAAAGTGTGAGTGTTTAAAAAAAAACGTGATTATTTCATTATTTAAAAAAAAAATATGAAAATGAAAACTTGGGTGGTCCAAACCTAGAAAATTTTCAATAAAAAGGAAACAATGAAATAATCACATGTTTGAAACACAGGGTGTTTTGTATTTAATAATACTATTACTAATCAGGGGCTGGATTTAAATGTAGTTAATATTGTAGTTGTGACTGTTGAGTTGTATCAAGGAAGGGTTGCGAAAGCAGAGACTGGCAACCAAATTTTTTCTATTATTACCTTTGATAGAACTACTTAATAATAAATTATGAAAAGATCACGACCAAATAAATTCATATACCGGAGATTTTTTCGGTAATTTAATAAAGTTCTTTTTCCTTCTTTAATAATTCTTTCTTTTTTTTCTTAAGACAGTAGAGGTTTTTTTCATTTTATTTTTTGTTTCCACTCTGACCAAATTCGTTCCGACAATTTTTGTGTTAAGAAACCAACCAACCAACTCCTTAATTCTTTTTAAATTCAATATCGAATTTTTTTTTCAACCTTAGAGACTAATTCGTTTTTTTTTTTTTTTTTTTTTTTTTTAAGAGAGAACACGCAATACACGTGAACTTTAATTTTATGTCGTGTTTTCACCCAATACTTTTCAACAAGGGTATGTTTAAAAGCCTACTTTGAAAATAAAAAAATAATATTTGAGTATTTGTCAAAAGTCGTTTATTTATTGTTGAAATTTAAGGTCTTTTACTGCATCAGAGGCTATTTTTTGTCCCACTCATATTTAATTGATTGATAGCCAATTCAATTGAAATAATTTTTGTCACATAAGCCGAGATGGGAACCTCGGAATACTAGCATTATGATATTGTATTACGCAGGGGCGTTTGGATTTATAATTGAAAAAAAAATTTAAAAAGCTAAAATGTTTTGTTTTGAGTTTTGTTAACTTTAAATAAATGGCTAAAAGCACGGTCAATAAAAAAAAACTTTAAATAATGGATAAATGTATTGTTAGTAATGCTTTTTTTCTCTAATGTTGTTTTTATATATATATTTTTGATATTGTATTTTTTTATAAGTATTTTTTGCTTATAGAGGCCTCTGGCTAATGGAGGAAATAAATTTAAAAAATGGATAAATGAATGTTATAGAAAATCATTGAATAAGCTTACATGTATTGTAAAATTTTTATTATCAAGAAGTTTTAAATAATTACATATTTTATTAATATCCTTTTATTAAACATTAAATAATTTAAGATTAATTAGACTAATAAAAAAAAATCTGTACTTGCAAGAAAAAGACAAAGTGGATGGAAAATTTTTCAAACATTTTTTGAGATCCCTAAAATAGTATGTGGGGATCTCGAATATTTTTTTCGGGCTCTCAATAATACACCTATATACTACACTCACACTAATATATCCTAACTCTATAATAAGAATATAAAATTCATTTTGAAATTTCATAAGATGCTCAAAAATAGCGTGATCTACACACGGACATTCCGTATACGAATATTTATAAATTAATTATTTTTCAAATATAATTTAATTTTAAAGTGTACAAAATTAAATTTCCATGTAAAATGAATATTTATGCCAAACAAATGGCAACTCAGATGAATCTAATTAAAATACGAAACAAATTGGCCTACAGAAATCGACAGTGCAGAGGTCAATTATAAAAACAGCCCCTTGGCGGTTTTAAAACTCATTTATTATATAAATACTAGATCATAACAAGGATAATCAATCTACACTTTTAGAAAACAAATATTTGCCCTCGGGGCTTGGTGTAGAGGTTAGAGTGCCTCGTATACCAAACGTCGCGACGTTTGGTATACGCGTCGCGGGTTCGGACCCCAGGCAGTCCGATGATTTTATTTAAGCCATTTGGATACCAAATGGATACCAAATGGCTTAAATAAGAATGCCTGGACCCCAAATAAATATATATTATATAAATACGAGTATCGTTTAAAGTCTTAAATGGTCTAAGTTGCCGAAAAGATTGTGTGTATGTGAGTGTGAATGAGAAAAAAGTGTGAGTGTTTTTTTTATAAAAAAAAAAAAAATATTTTTTTAAATTCTCTTTGCATCAATAAAAATTTTAATTAACTCATCACTATAATTCATTGGACAGAATAGGTCTAGCTGCTGAGAACAAATCCATATGCCTCGAACCCAACAGATTAAATAAATATGAAATTGGAGACTGTTTGGTAATGAAATGAGGAATCATAATATTAAAAAAAAAAAAAAAATAGAAATGAAATAATTGTGCCAAAGCCAAAGTCAAAGTGAATCCCTCAATGGGATCCCACTTGTTGCTTTCTTTCTCTTTTGCTCTTCCTCTCCTGGACAACGAATCCCTGAAATGACCTAAGAACACTTTCTTTCGACATTTTTCTGACTATCTTTTTAAATTTATAAGTGGTGACAAAAAAAAAAAAACTAAATTTATTTCAACAGGTAAGAAAAAAAAAAAGAATAAAAACAATTTATCTTTTTTTTTATATACATATATTTTAAAAAGTTAAAAAAAAAGAGAGATTATAAAGTAAATAAGAATTTTTTTGTTCTCGCTCTTTAATGGTTTCACTGATCCCCATTTAGATTAATATTTCTGATGAACATTACTAAAAGGTCTAAAAATATGGATTATCGTAAGACCTATCAACTATAAAATAAAGCAATGTGTTTCTTTTTTTCGTTCTACCTTCAAATTTCATTTTATTTTATTTTGGCTGAAAATTTAGATGTGTTGGCAAATGTCAATATTGAGATTCTTAAAGCCACGAGGCACGGATTCGCAGTCTGATGAATATTTATTTAAATCATTTGGATACCAAATGGTATAAATAAATGGCATGGAACCCTCTATCTTTAAAGGCTATATGGCCTAAGATGCCGAAAAGACTAAAAAATAAATAAATCTTCTTTTTTTCCTGATTCCCCGCGGTGCAGGGTCGGCAGAGGGGGTGGGGGTTTTTACGACTGGGAAGGAATAGAACAGGCCGGCTCGTCGCACGGTCCGACGCCTGTTAAAAATTTAGAAGGAAAGAGACTGACTGACATGCAAAGCACAGAAGTACTGCCAGTCTCAGCTAGGGCAGCTCGTGGTTGCCATCCACGTACCCACAAGATGTGGGCAAACTAAAAAATAAATAAATAAATAGATAAATTATTTTAATTAAGAAATATTCCTAACTTCATCCTTCACCAAGGAATAATTTGATGTTGAGGAAAAGAATGAGTTTCGGGTAAGGCATCAGAAATATAAATTAAAGATAATATCTTGATTTTATGTCAAAATTAATTTGAATAAATTAAATTCGATCTTTTTCTAAATTTTCTAAAACAAAGAGCAGAGAAAAAAATTAATAGAATCATACATGTCTTCATTACATGAATTTTTTTCAAAAAGATAAATAAATTTGTACTTATTTTACTATATTTAGGGCCAATTTTATATGCTTTCATTCTGGGATGGAGGGTAGCAAATGTAAAGTATGTAATCAGGTATTGTAATTACTTTGCATACAGTAGCTACTTTTTTAAAACCAGAAAAAAACATCAAATTTTAATTAGAAGAGAAAGACAGGAAACCTCCTGGGAAAACAGCAGTAAAGTGAAATAAAAAACGTTATATTCTGTCGCCGACTAGCTAGTCGCACTCATCTCTTCAGGGCTCGCAGAATTGTCAAAAAAAAAGTACAGATGGTGTAATGCATATTATTAGCATGTTTTAACATGGTTTGTATTATTTTGTATCGTCATAAAAGTGTGCAAATTAATAAAACTATTCAACAAATGACTAAGTGACCGAAACTGCATTAAAACAGCAAGTCAAATTTTCATTTATAATCGGAACAGAAGGAAGACAAAATTTAATTTATAGGTATATATAAAAAAAAAAAAAAAAAAAAACTCCCATCGCCCTTAATTTGAAATAATAATTTAAGTGGTTCTTTACAAATATGTTCAAATCAGTGCAAAAAAAATTTTCCAGATTTTTTTAATCTGATGGCAATCTGTTCTTAAAAAACATGACAGCGACTTTTTAGAGACTTTTTTTTTGCCAAAAACAGACTTTTTACCGACTATTTGGCCCTAAGGGTCAGGTTTGAAAAAAGTCTTAAAAAATATTCCTTTTTGTTCTTAATACAAATGCAATAAAATCATTTTTTTTTAAAGTAATTTTGTACCAACCGATTTTACTTACACATACACATACACGCACACATTTATACCCAGTATACCCTAGTATACACTGGGCCGCACATCAAAAAAGGTTGGGAACCGTTGATCTATTTATTTATTTTAATTTATTTTAACCAAATCTTCTTCTCTTCTCGCCTTGTCCCGCAATGCGGGGTCGGCGGACCTCACTCTTTCCCTCAAAACTTTCATACGTTTTTACAACCGGAAGAAAGGTCGGCCCGTCGCAAGGTCTGACGCCTGCCTGTTGAAAAGAGGAAGGAAGAGACAGACATTTAAAGAACTGAAGGACTGCCTGTCCCAGCTCGGGCAGCTCGTGGTCGCCATCCACGTACCCACAAGATGTGGACCCCTGAGCAAAATTTGTTTTAACCAAATAATCTTAGTTAAAGGCGATATCTAAAAAAAAAACACAAATCTTCAAATCAGTGCATTCCAGATTTTTGAAATTTTTAATCTTGGTAGTTTACCAAAATTATAAATTATCAGTTGAAGGCCCTTTAAGTATTATGTAAGCAGTCACATTTGCTGACAAGGAGGAGGTACGGGGGAGGGTTAATAAGTTAATAAGTTGCTTAAGTAAACATTTTTAAAAGAAATGTAAAAAGGTAGTTTTTCCCAAAAAAAAGGTAGAATGAAAAAAGTATGAAATATTTACGTAAGCAAGAAGGATTAACGATTTGCTTGTTTTTGCAGACAAGCGGAAGGCAAGGTCTGAAACAGTTTGAATGGCGCCTTGTGTTGATGGTTGCCAGACCACGGATTTTAGGAGTTTCATGCTATTTAAATGAATTTAATTTATTTTATTTACGATAATTCACATTTAATTGACTATTTTTATTACTAATAAGAGAGTAGATATTTTTCATTGCGGTTTTATTGAATTTTTCGAACGCTTCTAATGGAAAAATGATAAAATTCAAAATGCATGATTTATTATTTACATAAATATTTTTCTCTATGTCTGTGTGCGGTTTGAATGTTTTGCTTTTACGAAGCTTTTAGGGGTTGTGTATTTATTTATGTGTAAATGTTGAAAAATTTTTCGTTCTGAGAATGTAACTCGAAAATCCACAGACAAGAATACATATTTTCTTCACATCATAATTTAATTATTCATTTAATTTATACCAATTCAATTTTCAATCGGTGTTAATTTACGCGATAAGAAAAATAAAATTTTCTTAGAAAAATATTAAAAATAAAAAATATATTTTCCACATCCTAGGATAATTTAATATACCTCTTTATTCATTAAATTCATTTATTAAATTTTTTTTTCTCAAAATTAACGTTTTATTCAAGCCTTTAATAAACATATCTCACGTAGAGTTTTAAAGAATATATAACGCCACCGAAAATTTATTTTAAACTAATTAGTTTTTTTTTTTTTAAATACAAACGATATCAAGTTTATGAAAATCCCCTTGGCTCATTAGTCTCACAATCAGTGAGGGATCGGCACACCAGGTTTATGAAAATAAAACAGTTAATCGTTGAAGGTCTCTTTTTTTTTTACAATATCATGAGAATTTAAATAAATTAAACTAATGAATAGATTTTATTTTTAATCTAGAATTAATCTAGATTTAATTTTAATTTAGAATCAGACTAGTGAATCTACCTTAAAATATTTGATTTGAAATTTTATTAAACCTAGGTTGTTTTCCGGAGTCTCATGGACCAAAGTGCAGTAGTAGAGTTCTTTACTTGTGTGCTAGGAGACTCATATATCTCGTCCGAAAAATCTAATTCAATTGAATTAATAGGGACGGAGTCTAAATGGCCTCGGATACTAAAAAAGACTTTAAATTAAAAATTAAATAATTAAAGATTTTCCGGTGAGTTCCAGCTACTATATTATTAATGTTAAAAAGAATATATTTTAAATTTTTTATTAATCCATCTTCCTAAATTTTTTTTATTTACGTCCTTAATCTTAACGACTTAAAGTCATTGAAGCCATGTGCAAAGAAGACCTTATTTTTTCCACGCAAACGAGAGTGTGTATCAAAATTCTGCTTCTTCTCCCTCTAACGGAAATAATTAAATCCCCTTTGGGAATAACTATTTGAAGGGATTCATTTATAATAGCCATTTTGACCGAAAGGCTGTCCCGCTTCTCTTCCTCTCTTAATATCAACACATGTATTATTAACGTCATCACTAATTATACAGAGATTAGAGTTTGTATTTAGGACATGTCGTCTAATTATATAAGATCCGCTATTATTCCAAACAGTACAGCAACTGTGCTTTAAACATCTCGCGAGAAAATTTAAACACGATTAACTTTTATTTTAGATCAGTGTTAACCAATCCTTTTCACTCTCTTTTTTTACTTTTTCCTGTATATAGAGAGAAAGTACTGCAATCGTGTCAAAAATTCGTTGTCGAGATTTTGAGGGTTTCTGATTCTAAAAAAAAGGGCCCCATCAATGTGACTTTAAACAAAATATCTCAGGATCGAAAAGAGCTACGAGGTTGAAATTTGGTATTTAAGTTAGTTACCACCCTGACGTGCAATACGAAGCTTTTGAATAAAATTAGTTAAAAATTACTAGTACTTTACTAATGTACTTTTTCATTATTTTTTTCGATTTTCTCAAAATTCGTTCTAAAGATTTTGATTAAAATTCATAAATCAATTATTTTTAGATTCTCTACAATAAAACTAGAAATTTATTTTTTAAGAATCTTTTATTGCTTAAAATTACCTCAAATAATACATAATTAATAGAACGAATAGAGATATATTAAATTGTTTCATTTGTCAAAGTTCCTCAGCATAAATCTGTTCATATTTCTTTATCATTTCATATTTATTTGTCAATCGTATTTTTCAGTTCGATTATATAAAATTCCCGAAATAACTTCCTGTTTATCCTGTGTGAATGTTTCCTCCGGTCGTTATAATTATATTTAACAAATATGTAAGTAATTTAGAGTTTAGTCATATCCGAATTGATGTATTCATGGATATCACTATGTTATTGAAATGAATAGTTCTCAAAAATTATAAATTATATATACAAGTTGTCTGAGTTATCAAAAGAAATTGTACAGTGCTTGAAGCACTGTATTTCTTTTACTTTTTCATATTATTAATTCTTAAACTTTTTAGAGACTTTTTATCAACTATTTGACTTTTAAGGCGACTTTTTTCCGAAAATAAGAGACTTTTTTTTCCGCTCTCTAGCTATGACAACCATCTTTATTATAAATGCTTAGGTAAAAATTTAGATACAAGTATGTATTAAATATTTAAATTAATTTAAATGCTTCTCCGAGTAAAATTTTATCTCGAAAAATATAGGGATGTACACGCCGGCAGCTAGTCTGCATAGTAAACTTTTGGGGCCACACAGGGATACACATGCCCGCACCAGAGACACATATTTTTCTTCTGGTCACTTATTTCGATCTACGGTGTGCATCCCTGATGGGGGCGTGTGGATCGCTCGATCATTTTTACTCGGGTCTCTTACAATTTGTTTAGGTTTAATTGCTTCCTATTAGTACGATGTCAAGTTAACAAAAAACAATTAAAATTAAAATAGACTTTATTAAAGAATACAATATTTCTTAAGAAAATTCCGACTAAGAAATTGGAAATTATTGAATTATAAAAGATTTTTTTTACTTCTTTCTTATAACAAATTTTATTAATTGAAAACATTTTGTGAGAATGCATTTAATTGATCATCTAAGTTCTCTCTTTCTCAGATAATGGAGTTAGTAAAAAGAAAAAGAAAAAAAATACTAGAGATAAAAACTCGAACGTTAAAATAATATTTTTCACTCACAACCGAGTGAATGAGTCACGAACAGTTACCTAACATTAAAAAGCAAAATATTCTTTTTGACTTGAACTCAAGTCACACAAATTCTATCCATTTTCCAGTGAGAGAAAAAGGGAAGGCGAGAGAGGGAAAGAGTGAGTGTTACGTTACGTGATGTCATTACAAACCCTCCCGCCATTTGGGAACAACCTTGTCCCTCACCTTACTTATAGAGAAATGAAATGATATATTAAACTGAATTGCAGACCTTATCGTTGAAGGCGTGTCAAGAAATTGTTGGCCGGATTAGCCTCTTTGGTCACTTAAGGCCAAATAACGTGACCTTTTTTATGGGAAATATATTCGGCCAATTACACCCTTGAAAAATAAAAATTAAATAGACTTTCAGATCTTCTAGATTTAAATAAGGCAAAGGGCCGTAAGCTCTAAAAGGAATGGAGAAAATTCACTAAATTTAAATAAACATTCCATACGCTATTTTAGCTAATGTTACCCTTTATGAGCCTTTTTCTTTTCCTTTGTAAAGTTCTTCCATAAAACTAGTGTTATTTTAAATTAAAAAAAAGAACCAAAATAAAAAAATGTTTGAGTTTTTAGAAATGTTGCTGGATAATTAGGAATTCGATAAATTGGCCCTAGGTCTTTTTAAAATTTCTGTTTAAGCATTATTATGTTAAACAGTGGCGTACTAGTTTTTTTTTAGTCCCATAAGTAAATTCTAACTACAAGACCCCTACTAACATTTTTGTTTATTTCATTTTTTAATATTTCTAAACGATATCTATAAACAAAAAAATAAAAAGAACAAGTACAGGTGCAGCAAATGAAGGGCCTTTGGATGCTAAATGCCGAAAAAGGAGACGTTTCGACAAAATTTATTTGTCCATCTTCAGTCCTCGTTGGCTTATAAATTAATTAGGCACAAAGTTGTCATTGTTGTTTTGGCACGAATTTGTGCGCATGTATATTTTTATAAAAATAGGCGAGTGTCAATGTTTCGTGAGTGTCTATCAGATAATCTAATATAATAATCTAATTCGTGCCAAAACAACAATGACAACTTTGTGCCTAATTAATTTATAAGCCAACGAGGACTGAAGATGGACAAATAAATTTTGTCCGAAACGTCTCCTTTTCGGCATTTAGCATCCAAAGGCTCTCTTCATTTGCTGCACCTGTACTTGTTCTTTTCCATTCCATAACATCAACACAACTTCTCTTCGAATTAAAAAAAATAAAGTTAGGCCTAATTAAATATATGATTTTTTATATAAATAATAAATAAATAATAAACACACCCAGACGTAATTCCAAAAGAATATAAGAGAAAGTTTTGGGGAAGTCATTGCCGATTTATTTATACAAATATTATAATTATAATTATATTTAATCCGAAATGTAGAAAAAATTATCAATTTGTTTTATCATTATAGTTAATATTTTTATCCTTATACATAGTTAATACCCAATTATTCTATTGCATTCAAATTTATAGATCTGTAATATTTGCACAGAGTTCAAACACCATAAATCTTTATTAGTTTGTCGTTGTAATCCATATTAATAGTCAATAAGGAGTGAAGATACTTATCATTTTGCAAGACACAGAGTGATTTATTACACTTGGGCTAAATAAATAATGAAATAAATATTTAAACGTGACAAATTATTCCAGCATTTTTTAAGAACTAATATTATATCAGATTTTTTTAATGATAATATGACTTTAAAAAATTATTGGAAAATATTATCAGGTTAGATATTATTAATTATTTTTTAAAAAAAATAATTCTTTTTTTTTTTTTCCTAATCGATGTGGGGGGGGGGGGGAGGGGGGGGGGGGGGTTTTTGCGACCGGGAAGGAATTAAACAGGACGGCCAGTCGCACGGCCTGACGCCTGTTGAAAATATAGAAGGGAAGAGACTGACATGCAAAGAAAAGGACTGCCAGTCCCAGCTAGGGCAGCTCGCGGTCGCCATCCACGTACCCACAAGATGTGGACCCCTGAGCAGAAACAAGCAAAAAAGAATAAAGGATTGTATTAATATTTCTGTTTTTCCATAAATTATGAAAAAGAGAATTTACAATTTCTAATATCTGAGTTATTAAATAAAAAAAGTTCTTTGCCTTAGACACTTTCATCTCTGAATCATAAGAAAACTAAAAAAGTGCCAACTTGTAAAAAAGAGAAGTATTTTAAAAGTTCATATCCTCGTCAGCATATTTCATCATTTAACTCAAAGAAAAAAAGAACCAATAGCAAAAACTTTGAGGAATTTTTTTTGAATATTCATCTAAAAAAAATTATTGATTCAGCTGAGTAATTAATTAAAATTCATTATCTTATATTCGACTCGAGAGGAAAAAAATTATTTGTCTAAAACTTTCTTAAAAATTACTTTTTGTTTGCTTGTATCATAATTTATAAACAGAGGGTAGAAAATATTAATTTCTATTTAATTAATTATCTGGTTGTGGTTTGATGCTGAGAGATCATTTTGGTTATATGTTTGTTCATATTCCTTTTTACTTTCTCTTCGTCTTGCTGCATGCGTTATCACTCACATCATAGAAAGATTCCTGAAGAAGAGAGACGTTTAGACTTACCATGGTCTCCTATCTTTCCTATGAAGTACAAGAGTAAAGTGTGCTGCGCAAAAAGAGTATTAACATTTTAAAGAGTATCTAAAATACTGTATATAGGTAAGTGAAAGTAAAAATAATTGATTTATTAATTTTAATCAAATCATTAAAGCCAATTGTACTAGTACTTTTTGGCCGATTTGATTGAAATTCCTTGTGATGCTTGCAACATTGGTACTTGGATTAAATATAAAATTTGAGTATCAAGAGTTTTTTCATTTTTGAGTAATTTTCTTAAACCTATATTTTTTGAAATTTCAATTGAAATTTATTAAATTTATTGTGAAAAAATCCTAAATTCCATAAAGTTCTATTCCAGTTAAAATATCAAAATATTGCATTATTTATCTTAATTTCTACGAAAAAGATATTATTGCTTTTAAATGTCTGTTTTATTGCTTTTGTCATTAAAAGATGCGATTCCTTATTAGCTTGAATTTTTAGTTTATTTCACAATAAATTTAATAAAATTCAAGTAAAATATTAAAAAATGTGAATTAAATGAAATAACTCAAAAACGAAACAACTCTCGATACTATAAACTATTAATAAGTAAGTATCCATGTCGCCAAGCATCACAAGCAGGGATGGGCAAGTTACTCGATTTTGAGTAACGAGATACAAAATACCAATTACTTCAGATTTTTGTAACGAAATACAAGATACCAATTATTCACGGGTTTGTGTAACGAGATACAAAATACCAATTACGTATTTCAAATACATTGAAAATACCAATTACAAACAAATTTTTCCTTGATTTTAAAATACTTTTTGCAGGGGTAATTCTGGAACTAGAGCCCTGCACGGGTACGGGTTGGCCCGTAGACCCGTTACCCGCCCGGCCCGCGGGCTTTGGAGGCCATGAAAAAATTACGGGCGGATACGGGAGGGTAGCAAGTCTAAATAAACGGGTTCGGGCGGACGGGCATGCAAATGAAATTTTATTTAAAAATTATTAGACATTCGTTCTAATAAGATTTAAACTTTCGACCGTTGGTTCTCGTTGAAACATTTTGTAAATTAAAATTAAATATACAAATTAAACACTAGGTTATTTGTTTCAAAGGTTTTATTAATTAAAAATTAACACTTAATACGTATTTCGACAATTTCTTGTCATCATCAGAAGATCATTCTAATGATGACAAGAAATTGTCGAAATACGTATTAAGTGTTAATTTTTAATTAATAAAACCTTTGAAACAAATAACCTAGTGTTTAATTTGTATATTTAATTTTAATAGACATTCGTTCATTCATTCACTAAATCTCGGGCGGGTATGGGCGGGTTTGAAAAAATTCCGGGCGGGCCTGAAGAATGGTAAAAAATTACGGGCCGGGTACGGGAGGGAAGTCAAAAAAAAAATACGGACACGGACCGGCCAAAAAAAATCGGCCCGTGCAGGGCTCTATCTGGAACCCTAAATAAATTTAGTTTAGGAAAGTGGCAGCTAAACTTATATTGGAGAATACCTTTGGAAAATCGAAAACAATAAAATTATTCATGACACTAAAAAAATTTATTTATAAAAATATGAAAAGGTTTGAAAAAACCAAGTTTTCAAAAGTTTTGTCGGATAATCTGGACCTTGATAGAGAATGAATAAACCCGCAAATGAAAACAATCTTTCAACTGGGGCAGAAGAACAAAGATTTAGTCGTTGAGAGCTGGTTGAAAGAAGAAAGCAAAAAAGTTTTTTAACGAAGAGTGAAAATTTGGCGTTTTGATTGACTTCTCTTTACTGGTTTTTACTAAGATTCAGAGCAGAGAACCCACACGACGATTACATACATACAGTAATATTAAATAAATTAAAACGATTTCAGCTCCCTCTGCAAGATTCTTATACTGAGGCAAATTAAAAAAAAAAGTATTTGGTATCTCGAATTTCAGATACCAATTACTAAAAAATGTAACGAAATACAAGATAGCAATTATTTTGCCTATGCTGTAACGAGATACAAAATACCAATTAATATTGTATTTGGTATCTTGTATTTCAAATACATGTAACTGATTAACGCCCATCCCTGATCACAAGGAATGTTTTTTACTGATTTACTTTTTCAGTTTTTTTCATTTTCTCACAATAAGCTATTTTGATTAAAATTCATAAATCAATTATTTTTTAGATACTCTTTAAAATGTATACAGGGTCTACTCTTTTTGCGTTCAAAATTTTTTCAATCACACTTTCCTCTTGCACTTTATAGAAAAGATAGGAGTCCATGGTGCAAAATATAAATATTTTTCTACGTTTATAAATTTTACATTTTGAATTCTAATATACTATCGACACAAAAAATCTGGAGTGACAAGCACAGAACAGAACATTTAATTACCGAAGGTAAGAGAAAGTTGGGTACTGTGCAATCACTCACACCAGATTTTTTCTAAAAGAACTAATGTAGGACTGTAGTTATATGGTTTTAATTCTCAACAAATTATTGATGCGATCGAAATGGAAAGGGAGCAGCAGTATGTGCCGTTAAGTAAAATTTATTGATTTACTAATCAATTATAAATAAAAAAAAAGAAAATAAATTTGGTATCATCTCAAGGGAGAAAAACATTTCATAATATTTAACCTCGCAAGTTTATTAAAAATATCATCACTAGTATTTTCTCAGAAAACATCTCTGAAAAATAAAATATTTTTAGTAATGGAGTACCAATGTCATTCATGTTTTATTGAGAGATCTAAATTCTTTCTATTTTTACACCTTTAAATTTTTAAGTAAAATTTGTTCCTGTTTACTCTTATCATACTATCTGTACCAGCCAAAAGTATCCATTGGCTAGAGATCTAACTAAGCCCTTCCTAGAGAGCTTAGAGACGTGATTAGAGAGATGATATTAATTAATTAAAGCATTTGCAAAATTTTGTCTGTATGAGCATATATAGGCCTACATGCTTCTGTATGTTGGCTGCATAGCTTAAATACACTTGGTATTTCTAAACTTTATGGTTGTTTCCCTCACCGATAGGGTGCACTACTACAGTGGATACTTTTAACTGATACAAATAGTACAATGTCCTTGAATTTTTTTTTTTAAGTGAGAGTGGGTTAAAATTTTTGTTAATATGTAAAATTTTTTTTTAGTTAATATACCGTAACTCAATATGAAATCATAAAACACTCAAAAATCAAATAGTTAAAAAAAATTGTAATAATGAGGTGATATGATAGACCGTCATAGACCTATGTAATTTTTATCAACTATTAAATCTCACTCGTCTTTGTTTAGGCATCATAATTACTTAATATTAAATAACATTAATTAAGTACTCAAATGTGACCTGATTTCTTGACCTAGGTTTTACTATTAATTAAAATGTATGACACATTTAGTGTTAATAAGCTTATAATCTGAGCAATTTACTACAATATATCCGAAGATGGCTTTATTTAAGCCGTGAAGCGCAAGCCGTTAATCTGATAGTAAAACTATATGTATCATTCATTATATTGTATATCAATAAATTTATTTATAGATTACCCTTTAAGAAATTCTAGAGGGCGGGGAGAAAGATTTTGTTTCCGATTCTTATATTTTTCAAAATCTGTACCTTCGTTATATAGGAGTCAGACTATGCGACAGGTGGGCCTGTTCTGTCCTTCCCGGATGCAAAAAGATTGATAGGGGGAGGAGGGGGGATGGAGAGATAGAGTGAGGTCCGCCGACCCCGCATCGTGGGAATAAGACCGAGAATAGAAGACTTGTTAATTTAGCGGTAATAAAAATTTCTCATGTTCTGCCATTATCTTGTGGGATTTCAAAAAATCAAATTGGCAAGCTTACTCTTTTTTAGGGCGGAAGGGATCAATAATAGAATTGAATGTATAATAAATATTTACTGAATAAAGACAGAAAAAGTGGTAATGGGAATTGCAAAATTAAAAAAAAAAAATGAATGAAAATGCGAATGTTTAAAAACGTTTTTATATCCACATTGTTAACAAGATGAATTAATTATTTCATAGCAGCGAATTAGAGAGAAAAGCATAAATGTAAAATGCAAGGCAATTCTGAATCAAAATGTGTAGATTTAATTCTCGTAGTCGGCAAATACCAACTTCGTTTAATAACTAAAATAATAGTAAAGGAATCGGAAAACATTGTTTACAGTGCCGCAAATGAATGGGTTAATAAAAACAATGGCTATTCTTATTTTTTACCCTTTTCAAATAAATTTTTTATAGTTAATTTGTATAAGCTAGGAAAACTTGTTTATAAAGAATTTTATTTCGGGAGTTCTTAATCAGGTTTGGAAAGAGGCTCATGGGCGTAGTATTCCCCCTGTCTTAAAAGTATAAAATCAGAAAAGTCGTAATTGTTTAATTAAATAGAAGAGGAAAGAATTTTTTTTTAAAGGGGTGTTGTAAAAATTTTAAAAAAAATCAAGATCCAACCTTCCGTTCATAAATGTAAAATTCATAGATACTTAGAACTTATAGCTGGTAGTTCAATCAGGATAATTAAACAGGAGAAGCAGCTAGCTGTATTTCATTATTTTATTCCCATCACGTTGACCTTTCAATCTCGGTTGGGATCATCCTCAGAACAGATGGGTGTTAGAACAGATGTTCTGAAGATAACCCCAACCTGGATTGAAACGTCAACGTGATGGGAATAAAATAATGAAATACAACTACCTTCTGATTTTTAATTGATTATTAATTTAATTTAAAACTTAGACTCAAACTACTCAACCTTTAAAAAAAATATCTTTTCAAATCATCTCTTAATTAAAATTAAAAAAAACTTATGAGAATCAATAAAATGATGTTATATATCAATAGTATTATTTTCGTTTATAAAAATTGACTTGCAAAATACAGGCGGTGATATGAGAGATAAGATGCTAGAGAAAAAGGAAAATAGTTTGTTTAAAATGTCAACTTTAACCAACATTAGTAGATGGAAACTAAAAAAATAACAATAAATAATAATAGCTTGGCTTTTTTAAAGGTCTGTTTCGGCATCTAACCCTATTCATTTCAATCATTGGCGTAGCCAGAAATTTTTGATGTGGGGGGATCAAGAAATTTTTTTCAAAAATTTAAGATTATTTTAGGGTTTTTATAAATCATTTTGGTTTGTTTTTTTAGCTAGAGTAAATTATTATATTTTACTTTCTCTTACCCTATGTGAATTATAATTTGTATTAAATATTTAGTCATGGCTTGGGTCCCATGGGCCCCCCCCCTTTTGAACCCCCAAACCCCCCCCTGGCTACGCCTATGATTTCAATTGACTACAAATTCAAATGAAATCAAATTTTGATAAATGAAACGGGATGCGATCACCTTATTCTTAGCACAGGTAACACAGGTTCGGTAATACACAGGCGCATACGCTACGCGAATTGGCTTTGTAATAATTTTAACTTAAATATAAGATAATTATTAATATATAGGATACTAGCTCAGGGACCCACATCTTGTGGGCACATATGGCGACCACGAGCTGCCCTAGTTTGGACTGGCAGTACTTCTGTTCTTTTGCATGTCTGATTTTTCTTCTCCTGTTTACATATCCTGATTTAAAACTCCATTTTTTAGTTATTATTTTCTGCTCTGTACTATAAATTCAGTTTAATCTATCTCAAAAAACTCTGGGAACTTATGTATATTTTTTGTAGATTAATTATTAAGAATACATTTTTTAAAATTCATTTTGGAGAGCATGGTTTAGGTAATATTGCTAATTTTTTTTTTTTTTTTTGGGGGGGAATTAAGTTTTTTATTTTATTCCTTTTAGTGTAGATTTTTCTTTATTTCCACTATCATCTTCAATAAATTCTCCGATGAACTTCAGTTCTGAACTAGTCAAATAAACACTCTTTAATCGGGGTGGCACATCATCGCTTGTTTCTTTTCAGGGAGCCAAGTCTATTATACTCGCAATCATGGAAAATTCAAACTCATCCTTAAGATTTGTTAAATATACACAACAAAGTTGTTAGCTTAAAAACAATATTTAAATGTCAAGTTATTTGTTAGTGATCCCTTGGATTTTCTCTCGGTTCAACTCACAAAGAAGGTCGGATGATAATAATATTAATAAGCCTTTTTAATCTTTCAAAAGAATTTCTAAAAGAGGCTGAGAGTTAAATTAAAGACTCTTTAATCCAATTTTTGTTTTATAATATAGGCCTATCATTGAAGATAAAATAAACTAGGTATAACAACAAAAATAATAAGCTCTTTCTTTATTTTATAAAGTTTTATCGAAAAAAAAAAAAAAAAAAAAAAAAAAACAGGATATAAATCCTTTAGGGTTAACGGGGCGGAATGACTTTTTTTATTCGTTTAGATTGTTTTTAGGGAAAAAATCTTTTTGGAATTTGTTCAAGTGTTCATGTTGAAAGAGTGAATCATCGAGTTTTTTGTAATCGATTTACAGTAGCCTAATAATGGAATATTGATCTTTTAAAGGTTTTAAAGTTTGTAGGTCTATATATTTTTTGAAAAACATATAACCAAGTATTTATTCATTTAAATAAGCAAAAAATGTACATTTTTCGCATATTTAAATTAATAAATACTTGGTTATATGTTTTTCATAATTACTTCATGGACCAACACATGATATATATAATTCTTTATATATTTTTTTTTAAATTATCCCTTTCTAAAATTAAATTATACTATATAATAAATACATTTTGAAGAATATTAAATTTTTTATAATTTTTATCAGCATCTTAAATTTTTACAATCTTTTTTCTCTTAAATCAACTGAAGTTTTTGTTGGCGTCGGTCGAGGGTCTGTCTTGATACAAACGTTAGCATAGCGCTGCCCCGGAAAGACTAGAGATCTTGGGTTCGATTCCCGGAGGCCTTGCGGAGCTTGGCCCACATCAACCTTTATGTTAAATAAATATATTTTCTTTTAGTTTTTTTTTTTTTTTTTTTGGGCTAAATAAATCTATTTTCTCTCAGTTTTTTTTAGGTGGGGGGGGGGGGGGGTTAAGCTTCTCCTGGCAAAGCCCTGACCAAA
The DNA here is from genome assembly GCA_023213315.1 of Euborellia annulipes. Taxonomy (NCBI): domain Eukaryota; kingdom Metazoa; phylum Arthropoda; class Insecta; order Dermaptera; family Anisolabididae; genus Euborellia; species Euborellia annulipes. The sequence continues at coordinate 38,581 of JAKCPI010031816.1, read as the reverse complement.
CTCCCGCGTAAATCAATTCATTCCAGCACAAATGCTACAAATGATCTAAAATTTCAAAAATATCCATCAAAATCCCGACATCTAATTTTTGACATGATCGCAATACTCAATATGCAAAATATAGGCTATATTTCATATATAGATTTATTGGATTATAATTATTTATTTTCTAAAGTATTTCTTAATGAACAATGTTCTTTTTCTCTCTTGCTTGGTTCAAAAAAGTTCTTAGAATTTTTTTTCTGGAAATCATGGGTCATTGAGCAATTACTCATGATTAATTAAAAGCTAAATACACACTCACACATTCTATCACTTCAACATTTATTAAATATTAAATAATTTTTAGAAGTTTTATTCATATTTATTTAAAATCGATTTTTCTCTCTTAAACTTCCTTAATGACAAAGTATGACAACACCCAAAATCTAAGCTTAATTAAATGATATGGTTCATTTTAGGTTTGCGAACTTCCACTTGTCTTGCTAGGTTTTTGCATGTTCCTATGTATTATAATATAATAACTTTGGAATCATTCAGCCGATCTTTCCTTACTTGGATTATCACCATGCAAGTGGAAAACCGCTAACACAAGTTGAGCTAGCTCAACAAATTCTCTTTCAGATTCCTTTCATGATTGTAGCTAAATAAAAAAAAATATAAATTTATATATATGAATAAAGCTGATAATTATCTAAACATTGGAAAATTTTTTCTTACTTATATATTATGCTTGAGATAAGTGAGTTTTTTAATTTAATGATTAAGCTTTCATGGTTGAATTATTTGAATGCAAGTAATTTAATAAATTAAATAATTTCTTTGCTGTTGTGATTTTGATTTGAGAATACACAGTATGAGTGAATACTGACACAACTTTTCATTAAATAAATTTATTAAGTGAAAACACTAATCACTAATCGAATATGTGTTCTTCAAATCATTGAAGTGGGGGCTGTACCGGTTTACATAACAGTCAAAGAATACTTTACTGATGTGGTTTTTGAGTTTTTCATTTTCTCAAAATTGGCTCTAAAGATTTTGATTAAAATTCATAAATCAATTATATTTAGATGCTTTTCAATCAATTACAGTCTATAAATCCAACCCCGAACATTCAATATAAGGCAACAAAAAATTTCACTTCATCCCATCATTCATCAATGGTTAAATGTAAGAAGCCCAAATTGAACAAGTCACTCATATTACATACACTAGTCATTAAATATATATGTATAATTTGCAATGACAAAAATAATACTGTACATCTTGTATTTTGATAATTAATCGTCCTGAGGAAGGTCGTTATTTGCGACGGAAACGTCAACAATTAAATAAAAGTTTTAATTCCTTGGCTGAAACATCTCATATATCCAATTATACATTATCTTTTTTTATAATTATTTACTTTTGCTTTTGGGGGCTACGCTATAACGATTAATAGTAAATAAGACCCTGCAGAAGTATAGGAAACAGAAAATATAACACTTATAAAATTAATTTTATGTTAAAAATCAATATTCTTTAAAGAAATAAAAATTCTTATCTTTCAGTTTGTTTTCAACAGTTAGAATAATTAAGATAAAACTTTGCATTTGATTTTTACTTTCTCTTACCTATGTATATATGTAATATATATATATATAGAGAGAAAGTATTGGATTCATGTCAAAAATTCAATGTCGAGATTTTGATGGATCTTCACGTTTTGAGGACCCCTGAATCCAAAAAAGTGGTTTTCGCGACATGGTCTGTCTGTGTGTGGGTGGGTGGGTGGGTGGGTGTCAAATTTTAAGCATGAAGGAATTGAGCTATGAGGCTGAAATTTTATATTTAAGTTAAACACCCCCCGGGACCGGAAAAATAAGCTTTTAATCAAAATCGGCCAAAGAGTACTAGTACTTTACTGATGTACTTTTTCAGTTTTTTTCGATTTTCTCAAAATTTGCTCCAACGATTTTTATTTAAATTCAAAAATCAATTATTTTTTAGATTCTCTTTAAAATGTATATTCTCATTTTGGGCTTGAAATCTGTCTGAAGCACCACTTTACTCTTGTGCTTCATAGGAAAGATAGGAGAAATGGTTGCCATGGTAACAAAATATAAATATTTTCCCATATTTATAAATTTTACATCTGAATTCAAATATTCCCTACTGCCGGGAACTAAATACATGTCGACACAAAAAATCTGGTGTGACAAGCACAGCACACAACTTTCGATTACCGAAGGTAAGAGAAAGTTGTGTGCTGTGCGCCAGTCACACCAGATTTTTTACAAGGAGATAAATTAAAATCATAAAGAAAATTCACTTTTCTTCAAATGAAAAAAAAAAAAAATTAATAATTTATTTAAATGCAGTCACTTAAAACGAAAGCCAAAAAAATAATAAATTAATAATTTTTTCCTTTTTAAATTTTTTAATTAAAAAAATGATCTCCTTTAAAGGAAAAAAATCCTAACTTTATATATTATTTAATTGATAATAAGTGCCTCTTAAAGCATTCTTTTTTATGTTCCTCCTCAAAAAATATATCAATTACACTTTGTATGATAAATAAAAAAAAAAGATCGTTAAAGGGAAAATTGAAAAATAAAAGTCGAATGATGATTGATTTTACAAACGATGTTTTAATAGAGTTGGATGTCTTAAGAACAACCTTTTTACTTAAATCTCCGATGACAATTTGACAAGCAGCATGACATTAGGGGCTAATGGCTTGACAAACAGAGAGAGCATCTCAATGAATTAACGTCAATGACATTGAACGGCTTACCGAGATGTGTGTTGATTTGTATGGAGGGGGGTAGGGATAATCATCAATGCCACAAGGAGTCAAATCAATGTGACGACATTTAATAGTATTGATATTTATAGGGAGATGAGGAATTATATTATCGACAAGTTGGATTAAGGATATTCTATTAAATTTGCGAAATGGGGTAATATTTCATTACGATGAGCATCCATTTTAGAGGAAAATATTTTTTAGAGATAAAAAATTAAATCAAATGAAGAACTTTATTTTCTGTTTTATACATTCCATGTTTTAATGTGGTGTGATCTTTGAAATCGACAATGTGAATAGAATAATTTTTTTTTTTTTTTTTTTAAGTCTGTTTCTCAGCCCTCGGGGCTTGGCGTAGAGGTTAGCGTGCTAACTTCGTATACCAAACGTCGCGGGTTCGGACCCCAGGCAGTCCGATGATTTTATTTAAGCCACTTGGGCTTAAATAAGAATGCCTGGACCCCAAATAAATTTATATTATAAATACGAGTATCATTTAAAGTCTTAAATGGCCTAAGTTGCCGAAAAGGCTGTGTGTGAATGTGAGTGTGAATGAGAAAAAAGTGTGAGTGTTTAAAAAAAAAAGTCTGTTTCTCGGGGCCAAGGCCCGGATTGATGGTCTCGAGGAACAAGGCTGTTGAACGCCCATCGGAGGTCATCGATAAATGAATTTCTCTTACACTATACTATTCTTAAGTACAGTATAATAGCAGAGAAACAGTTTGGAGTTAATTGAGTATTTAGTAACAGCAGCGAAATGACTGTAAATAAAATAAAAATTTATAAAAGGAATAATTGAAAACACTAGATTATGTTTCAACATAATTTATTAATTAAAGCTCGGGCAACTCAAACAAATATGCGGGGATCATTAATATTAATAGAATATAAATATCACTTTCGTCCAACATTTTCTTAAATTCATTTTTGTTGATTTATTCATTGGAAAATTTCCAATGTAATATATATTAATTAAAATATTTGAAGCAAATTGGTGGCGTCATTAGAATTAAAAATTGCAAATTAAATAAAGAGAAGAGAGAAAGAAGAATTGTGAATTGAGGAATAAACCTTTTTTACTTTCTCTTACCTCTATATGTTAATATATAGAGAGAGAAAAAGTATTGGATTCATGTCAAAAATTCGATGTCGAGATTATGATGGATATACACATTTTGAGGTTCCCTGAATCCAAAAAAGTGGTTTTCGCGACATGATGGGTCTGTGTGTGTGTGTGTGTGTGTGTTAAGCATGAAGGAATTGAGCTATGAGGCTGAAATTTTATATTTAAGTTAAACACCCCGCGGGACCGGAAAAATAAGCTTTTAATCAAAATCGGCCAAAGAGTACTAGTACTTTACTGATGTACTTTTTCAGTTTTTTTCGAGAGGTGAGAATATAAATATTTTCCCATACTTATAATTTTACATCTTGAAATATGAATGTACCGTACTGGCGGAAACTAAATATATGTCGACACAAAAATCTGGTGAGACCATCTTTATTATAAAACAAAATTTTATGATAATGATCTAAAATAAATATTTTAGTTGAGTTAAAAAAGTATAAAAAACAATTTTTTAATAAAATTAGTTTAGATTTTGTACTAAAGAAGAAAAGCGATTGCAGCTACGTTTATTTCGTTTATTAGTCACTTCAAGCCTACATTTCGGTCAGATTTGCGACTATCCTTAGGGCTGAAGGGTGTCAATAAAAGATTTATTTATTTTGGAGAGGTTGATAATTTTTTTCGGTACAAAATTCTTAATCTTTAAATTGTTTTCGAAGCCTTGACAAGGTAAAATATAATTTCTGTTCATTCAAGTTTCAGATGTGTTTGGTCGATTCCGGTAATATCTTTTCATCACTGGCATATCTCAGATTAAATTCTAAATAAAGAGAATGAATCGATTAAATAAATAAATCGTTGAACTATGAGAATCAAATGCATTTATAAAATCCCCAATAATTTTTAACGGTTCACAGATTTTCCTCATTTAAAAGGAATCAGAAATAAAGAACCTTCTAGAAATTTAATTTATGGGTATAAATTAAATTTTTATAAGAAAATATAAATTAAATCTGTCAGATCTTTAATTTATGGTGAGTTTTTCAATTTCTTCTGTACACTGAAAATCATTTATTATTTTCTAGTTCTGTGATGTGCTATCACACAGTGGCGTACCGAGGGGGGGCGAGGGGGGCGGTCCGCCCCAGGCCCCGTCCGGGATAGGCCCCCATATATTTATAAAAAAAAATTTAATGAAAATTTTCCTTTGAAAGGCCCCGGGGCCCTCAGGGCTCAAGTAAAAATGAGAAAATTTAGATAAAAAAAAGAAAATTTAATAAAAATTTCTCTTTGAGAGGCCCCGGGGCCTTCAGGGCTCAAGTAAAAATGGGAAAATTTAGATAAAAAAAAGAAAATTTAATAAAAATTTCTCTTTGAGGGGCCCCGGGGCCCTTGGGGCTCAAGTAAAAACAAAATTTAATGAAAATTTCCCTTTGAAAGGCCCCGGGGCCCTCAGGGCTCAAGTAAAAACAAAATTTAATGAAAATTTCTCTTTGAGAGGCCCCGGGGCCTTCAGGGTTCAAGTAAAAATGGGAAAATTTAGATAAAAAAAGAAAATTTAATAAAAATTTCTCTTTGAGAGGCCCCGGGGCCTTCAGGGTTCAAGTAAAAACAAAATTTAATGAAAATTTCCCTTTGAAAGGCCCCGGGGCCCTCAGGGCTCAAGTAAAGACAAAATTTAATGAAAATTTCTCTTTGAGAGGCCCCGGGGCCTTCAAGGTTCAAGTAAAAATGGGAAAATTTAGATAAAAAAAAGAAAATTTAATAAAAATTTCTCTTTGAGAGGCCCCGGGGCCCTTGGGGCTCAAGTAAAAACAAAATTTAATGAAAATTTCCCTTTGAAAGGCCCCGGGGCCCTTGGGGTTCAGGGATATACGGTATTTTAAAAATATTTTTGTGTATGGAGGAGAGGGATATTTAAAGATGACCACCCCCTCCAAGAAAAAAAATTCAATATAAGGCCCCCTCTTCTAGTTCCGCCCCGGCCCCCAACTTCCTCGGACGCCCTGAACTATCACACAAGATTTTTTGTGTCTAGTAATATTAAATTTTTGATAGTACTTACTATTCGCCGATAACAGAGTAGATTTTGAATTTCCATTGATAAAATTGGTTCTATTTTGTACATAAAAAATGAATTCATAATACGAACATTACAACTCAAAAAGTAAAATTTATAATAAAAAAATTAACATTTTAATTCATCCAGATTTGAGGAGGGGAGACAAAAATTCCTGGCAACAAACTCTATGTATAGATAGGTAGAATGGTTATAATGAAATAATGATAGTTTTCGAGAAATATGAGTTTAATTAATAAATAATAAAAATATTAAATTTCTTTCGCTTCTTCATCGTAAGTCTATAATTATTTAATTAATTAATTAATTAATGTAGACTAAAACTAATTTATATCCGGTAGTTGCTTGCATATGATAGCTTTGAGAGCCACAATTTGGTTTAACGCCCTCAAAGATCCCTATCCTCTATCTTATATCTAAAGAGCAGCCCAAACTTCCTGTAAACAACAAATAAGCCCTAGGGCCAAATATAAAACGTAGCATCTTCCCAGAGGCAATAATAAATTGGAAGGAACATAATTTTTAAATTTTTAATTAAAGAAAAAAAAAACATCCGCCTTCTAACGTTTTAAGCCAACAGATTTATATAATTTATTTGAGAATTTCCGGAGAGAATCTTCTTTTATGAGTGAGTGGGTTAGAAAAGATTTGCATTTTTTACCTAAATAAAAAATAACTTATTCAACATTTTTGTTTGTGTTTTCTTTTTTTTTAAATAATTTAATTTTTATATATGCTAGTATTTTTTACGTTCTCTTATTTTTACTTTCTCTTTCTTACTTATTAATTATATAGGCATAGGCGTAGCCAGAAATTTTTGATGGGGAGGGGGGTTCAAGAAAATTTTTTTCAAACATTTGAAAAATTTAAGATTTTTTTAGGGTATTTATAAATCATTTTGGTTTTTTTTTTAAATGCTTTTATTTAACTTACTCTTTCAAGGTCACTAACTTCGAGTCTTTGTTTCGGACACTTCCCGATGAATTAGAGGTGTGAAATTTAATACTTAAGGGTTATTTTTGGTGTCACCAATATATGGTGGTTTTGATCAAAATAGACCAAACTAATGTGGTACTTTATTTGAAACCCTTCGGGAATTAATGTAATTTCAAAAGACTTCCCGATGGGCTAGAGGTATGAAATGTAATACTTAAGGTTCATTTTTGATAACGCCACTATATGGTGGTTTTGATCAAAATAGACCAAACTAATGTGGTACTTTATTTGAAACCCTTCGCGAATTAATGTAATTTCAAAAGACTTCCCGATGAGCTAGAGGTATGAAATGTAATACTTAAGGTTCATTTTTGATGACGCCACTATATGGTGGTTTTGATCAAAATAGACCAAACTAATGTGGTACTTTATTTGAAACCCTTCGCAAATTAATGTAATTTCAAAAGACTTCCCGATGGGCTAGAGGTGTGAAATGTAATACTTAAGAGTCATTTTTGATGACGCCACTATATGGTGGTTTTGATCAAAATAGACCAAACTAATGTGGTACTTTATTTGAAACCCTTCGCGAATTAATATAATTTCAAAAGACTTCCCGATGGGCTAGAGGTGTGAAATTATATACTTAAGGTTCATTTTTGATAACGCCACTATATGGTGGTTTTGATCAAAATAGACCAAACTAATGTGGTACTTTATTTGAAACCCTTCGCGAATTAATGTAATTTCAAAAGACTTCCCGATGGGCTAGAGGTGTGAAATTTAATACTTAAGGTTCATTTTTGATGACGCCACTATATGGTGGTTTGGATCAAAATAGACCAAACTAATGTGGTACTTTATTTGAAACCCTTCGCGAATTAATGTAATTTCAAAAGACTTCCCGATGGGCTAGAGGTGTGAAATGTAATACTTAAGAGTCATTTTTGATGACGCCACTATATGGTGGTTTTGATCAAAATAGACCAAACTAATGTGGTACTTTATTTGAAGCCTCACGCAAATAAGGCCCTATTAACTATAGTTTTGAATTTTGATATTTACGAGTCATTTTTTTATGATAATGAATAATTTTTCAATTGAACCAAATCAAAATAGGCCAAACTAATGTGGTACTTTATCATATTGGTGATTTTTAATAAGACTAAAAGACTAAAAAGCTTAAAATAAAAATTAAATAAAAAAAGATTTTTAAAAAAATGCTTTTATTTAAATTGAACTAAAAAGAGAGAAATAAGAAAGAAATAATTTAATTGTTCTTGTTAAAATTTTTTAATATTTATGACTTAAAATAAAAGCGTGGGGCGCGAGCCTCGGAATCACTTCGAAGCGCCCCACGCTTTTATTTTAAGTCGTAAATATTAAAACATTTTAACAAGAACAATTAAATTATTTCTTTCTTATTTCCTCTTTTTAGTTCAATTTAAATAAAAGCATTTTTTTTAAAATCTTTTTTTTTTATTTTAGCTAGAGTAAAGTATTATATTTTACTTTCTCTTACCCTATATAAAATATAATTTGTATTATAAAACTTAAATATCTAAATATTTTTCGAGATCTATTATTTGAAAAAGATAATAGTATTCAAAATACCTCGATTCGACTTTAACTGAGTCATAGATATATTTAACAAGACATGTGAGTGTTCTTTATTGATGAGAACACTCACATGTCTTCTTAAATATCTAGTCATGGTTTGGGTCCAATGGGGGAGGGGGTTTGAACCCCTTGGCTACGCCTATGTATATATGGCATATGTTAATTATATATATAGAGAGAGAGAAAGTCATGTCAAAAATTCGATGACGAGATTTTGATGGAAATACACGAAGAGAAAGTTGTGTACTGAGCGAACATTCAAGTTTAGCGGCTTGAATATCTCCTCTGTCATAAGATGTATAATTATGTTGAATATACGGTTAGAAAGAATGATTTTTCAGCTAAAGATTTCACTATTTATTTTTTTCCTATCATTTCATTTTACCGGGCTGCGGTAAATTATAATTTGAAAGTTTAAACCCCTGAACGGCTAATCAGATCAGACTAAATGTGATGTCTTTTTGTGCAGAAAGAGAAACCCTAATAGAATAAATATAAAAAAATCTTAATTAATAAACTCGAAAATCAATTTTTTTCTCGAAAAACCTCATTTTTTAAGCAAAAGTCGCCCTTAATGGGTAAAAAGTTTGGCCACTCCTGTCATATATTGTTACTATGAAAATGTATGAATTGTTGTTAATGGGAACAAAGTACAAAGTATGAGTAAAATAAAAAATACTTTCTCTCTATATATTTTAATATAGGTAAGAGAATGTAAAAATAGTTGTGAAGTCAAGCAAAAGACGTTGTCACGTTAAAAGGCCACCGGCTGTGTAGAAGACACAGCCTACACCAAATTTTTTTTATTAATTTACAATTAAAACAGAAATTAACTCCTCGAAGAAGACAATTTCAATGGAATAGTATTATTTTTTCTTTATAACAATATTTCTTTGGTTTTTTTTTCCAATTTTTACGATTTATTGAAATGTAAAAAAATATAAACGGGCATAAAAAGTTTGGAAAGCTTTAGAGTCAGAGAGACATGATAAGGCAGAAGTGAGTTTTTTACGATTATCTTTTCTGATTTCTAACCCTAATTGCGTTTTTTTTTTTTTTTTTTTTTAATGTATTCATCAAGTTTATTAGCTATTGTCTCTAAATTCGCCGTGGACAAAACAATGCCATTAAATGGAATGGCACTGTTATTTTTCACATGTAAACGCCAAGTGGATGAATCCACACATTGATTCTTTAATAGGATCCCATTCATCCATTTATTTATTGAAAAACAGTAATAAAAAAAACATATATATTTTAAAAACAATTTAATTAATCAATTTTTGTTTTTTTGTTTTAACCGATATTTCCGTTTGTTGAATATTAAAAAAAAAATATATGTCAATGTTCATTCAGAATTCCACTTGCTTTATAAAATACAAGTCCACCCTTTGCTCTTTTATGGAACGACCTAATGACTGTTTTTATCTGTTTGAATAGGATTGTAGCTACCTGACTTCAATATAATAACAGCTTTCTTGTTATTTAGCAGGGTTTTGTATTCTCTTTTTGCGAATGTAAAAAAGTTATTTATGTGATATTAGATAAACTCACTTTCGAATACCATGAATTACTTTTTGTTTAGATAACTAATTAATGCAACCATAAACATACAACCTACGTCCTTATTAAATACAAGGAATTATTAATAATACATAGATTTAATTATTAGTAGGCCTATATATAGAGGAAGATCTCTTGATATAGAATAACATATGACAAAAAAAACAGCTAGATTAATAGTCTATTAACACACGGGTATTTAACATTAAATGAAAGGAAACCAAAATATTTTTTTCCCTCAAATCAAAATATTAACTGGAAATTATTTTTTAGGTCACCGAATTCGAACTTCGAAGTAAGAATTCGCCATTTTTTTATTTGTTTTCTTTTTTTTTCTTTCCCACCTCTTCTCTGAATGGGAAGTTTTCTCCTGAAAATACTTTGAGATGTGCACTGTGGGTCTCAAAATATGTTATCATGAATAGGAAGCAAAGATTGCTCGTAGGCATGAAGCTTGAAATGTATATTACGGGTGTTTAATGCATTAATGTAATAATTTCTTTAGACTAATAAAGATCTTTAATTAATTAACTTATAAAAATAAAATTTTGTTAATTTGATAAATAAAAGGAAATGAAGGGTAGTCAGACAAAAACATCGAATGAAAATCCCAATAAAAGAAAACGTTTCGGCTTTAACTACATTATTCCTGAATTTTCATCAGTCTACCAGTATATGGCCAAGTCTTACAACCATTTTTAACCTTTTTTGTTAAAAATGGTCGTTCGGCCTATTGTCTGCTTTGAAAAAGGCATTTCTCACACAGACAAGAAAGCTTTAGTGTGCGTGTGCCATTTGGGCTGCCTAACTACCCGGCTTTAGCCTAATACTATTGCAATAGATGGTACGCTATGTCACTTTGGTCTAATTTTAGCCCAGGGCTGACAATCCGCAAACGACCCGCAGTCATATAATAGCCTATATAATTATTATTAATTATTAGTAAAAGAATTTGATTTTCTGTTTAACGGTGGTTTATTTGTAAAAATTACAGCGTTTCGGCTACTCATTCTGTGGCCTTCTTCAGGTACATTTCAGGACATACATATACATACATGTATGTAACATGTAATATTTTGTCAATAATAATTTGTACAGTTTAGAGAGTGTACCGGTATATTAGTATTATTTAAAAATACAATATTTGAAGATAATAGAAGTAGATGTACAGGAATAAGAATGAGGAGGAAAAAGGAAGGAAGAGAGAAAAGCAACAAAGATGATTTAAAAAAAAAAATCCCATTGGATTTTTGTTTTTTTTTAAAAGAGGGCCCCTTTTGGCTGACACCCCCTCTTCCTTCATCATTCTACAATATTTGAATTTCGTGTCAGATTGTATGTAGGGGCGATGCGATCGCTCATATGTAGATGGCGTGCATGTCGAGAAGCGGCAGCCATCTTGTTTTTTTTCTAAACTAATTCAATTGAGATTTTCACAGATGTAACAACCTTTGTTTTTACTCAATCTTCTTCTTCTTTCTTCGCCTTTATTATTTCCGCGGTTCGGGGTCGGTGGGAAGAAGAAATTTTGCGACCGAGAAGGAATAAAACAGGCCGGCCCGCCTGAAGCCTGTTGAAAATATAGAAGGGAAGAGACTGACATGGAAAGGACAGAAGTACTGCCAGTCCCAGCTAGGGCAGCTCGTGGTCGCCATCCACGTACCCACAAGAGCCCCTGAGCTTTATGTTTTTACTCAATATTTATTATTTTAATAATTATTCACTTTTCATATGGCAAATATCACACTGAAAGCAGTAGCCATTCTTATTTATTATTTATAGACTATTTAATTTCTATTCAAAATTTAATTTACTTTTTTTGGATGTAAAAGTTTCACAAAGTATTCCTCTATAAAAAATATTCTTTCAATATGAGATACAAAAAGTCATAAAATATTATAGA
>JAKCPI010031816.1:0-26519 GCA_023213315.1 Euborellia annulipes | reverse complement strand
ATAAAGCTGTGACAGAGGACTGTGTAGGTTTTCTTAGTATTGTGAGGTAGTGTGGTGGGCTTCTAAAGATGGGCTCTATGACTTTTTGAAATTTGTCCCTTTGGTTGGTATGTAGGTAAAGGGGGCATCGAGTGTGGTTAATTCTTAGTCGGTTAAATAAGCATTTAACAGGCCTTGTTAGGCTATTGATATTGTAAAACCATGGTGGGCCGGTTAAATTTACTTTTTATGCATTTAAAAATTATATGATATGTTATCAAGGTATATCAAATTAAAAGGAACTAAATAAGTAGGCCTATATTAATAACTTATATAAGACCATGGTATTATTGAGGGAGAAATCCCTTTATATAAAGCTAATTAAAATTTTCGGTTTATAATATATTATTAATTAAGAGGGGTGAGTGGAAAACCCTTCTAAGCCACTGCTCTTACATTCTTTAAAAAAAAATCCTGTTTTTAAACTACAAAAATAAAGGTCGGCCCTCGTAAACCCAATTATCTTAACCAAAGAGGTCTCAAATATTTTAAAGGATAAAAGGAGTTGGACCTCTTAAGATAGAGAGATATTAAGAAGTAATCTAACACATTGAAGTACTCTTCCAAAGGACTAAGCTTAATATAGAGAGAAACGACACGAATAGAATATCAAAGGAGGTGTATCTTAACAGCATGGATCTGACTGAGATTTTGATGGGTGAGCACACAAAGCGCCTCGGGTAAACATCCCTTAAAGATTTACACAATATAAATTAAATGAAAGGGAATTATTTAATAGCTGTGATAAAGCTATTGTCTTGCAGTTATTTAGTGGGTTTTGAGAGATTAATTATATCATTTAGCATATATATATATATATATATAATGTATATATATATATTTACTTATGATAAATAATTGCTAAGTGCTATCTGTGAATTTCTCTCTGGATTTAATATTTTTCGATTCTAAATCTTAGGGTGGGTTGCAAAAACGTATTTAGAGATCCGTTAAATGCTCTTGGTCCTTTAAACCTTCCATTAAGTAAATTCAGTGGCGTATCGGACACCCCCGCAAACCCCGCCATTCGGGGTGGGGAGGCCCGCGGGCCGGGCAGACTAAAAAACTGGATCTTAACGAAGTTACCAAAGTGTTTGCATCAAAGAAAGCAAAAAGAGAAAAATTTTTCAAATGTATACATTTTTCTTCCTACTTAATGGCATTATTCATTTTGATTTTTAGTGACGTAATAGTAAGTTAGGCTTAAATATACATTTCATTTTAATTAACTACTATTATTAAATTATATATTTCTCATCCTACCTTGTAAATTATATTTTTATATCTTATTTATAAACTAGCACTGCAACCCGCTTTTGACATCTTAATTTAACTGTTCAGAGAATATAAATATTTCTTTAAGGTCGATTAATCATTGATCAAGCAATAAATTTTTTCTGTCCTAAAAGGAAAAGTTTGAATTCAAGTTGAAGATAGTTAAAGATAGGAATAAACAACAAATTTTCTTATGATAATATCATTTACATTTTAATACTGGTTAGTATAAAAACGCGGCTTAAAATTGATTTATTTTCCTTACTTTTTTTGTTTTTTTTGTTTAATGAGAATTCTATAGTTGTTGATGTGATTAAATGTAATAGAAAGTTTGCAGCCTCTCTCCAAAATAAAGAATGAATTATAAATAGGCTCTCAATATTGGCTGCAACTCGTTAAATTTAATTATTATAAGATAAATACGCAAATCAAAAAAATCTTATAGTAATATATTAATTTTTCCCCTTAGATAGAAAATTAATTAATAAACAGAATTTTCCATAATTATTTTTAAGGTCGATTGATATGGAATAGCCTATTTATATAATTATTTGCGAGGAAAATGGAGAAGAAATGACGTCAAGTCGCCTTGATATTAAAAATAAATTTTATGGTAATAGACCAAACCACTATAATCGAAAATATTCCCAAATATTAGTCAAATAATAATATCCTAGCCCAAGTAGAGAGGTCAAACTTTATTTCTGAAATTAAATGATAAAAATAGTCGTCGTCTACCGTGACAAAAATGTTTTAATCCAAAATATGGGAAAAAATTAAATATCAATTACTGTGGTGGCCCCCAAAGTATCGACGTTCACAATACAATTTCTAAAAGTTTCATACATGAATGACTAAAGAGACAAAATAACAGACTTGATTTTATGTTATTTATATAGTATTATTATAAAATTATATAAAAAAATTTTTGGATTCAAATGAATCTATATATATAAAATAAGCAGGTGACTGACCCTTTAAACAGTCATAAACAGACCCTTTTGTGCTGTTCCCAATCGGTACCCTCGCCTCGCTTGAATATAAGATCCTTCCTTAACATCTTAACACTTGCATTGCAACAAGAAATATCCCAAATTGGGAATAAACTTGCTCGCCGAAGGCGAGCAAGGGAGTCCAGGGGCGCAGCCCCCTGGCTAGGCGGAAAGCCCGCCAAAGGCGGGCTTTGCGACTAGTTATTTATAAAAATTAAACAAAAAGATTTGATTCTAATCATAGATTATTGATTTTTGTATTTTTAGAAGGCATTTTTTTCTTTTTCGGGAATATACGTTCATTGGTGCACACGAGATTTACCCTCGCTTAACTAGACACCCTCAATTTATTATTATAAATAATACTCATAAATTTTATGTTAATAATTATTTTTTCTCTTTTTAGGTGAGTGATCACCAGATATTTTGGATTTTATGAATCATATTTGGATAAGATAAAACACGCATTGGAGAATGTGGGTGGGTCCGACTATTGCGAGCGTCATTTTTTACTATTTGCGTAAGGTAAATAAAAAAACCCATTGATTGGGAACTAGCATACTATATAAAGATAAAAATATCATTACATTCCTTTACTGAAATGTAAAGAATAAACATGAAAATTTATAATAAAAGTGTAAAATGGCTGTTATATATTTATCTTAAGGAAGATAGATCTGCAGCCAGGGGAATAAAAAATTAGAAATTAAAATAGTTTTTTATTCTCCTGGCATCCTTAAGATGAAAATTTATTTCAGAATTTTTGTTTTAATAATAATGAACAATTATTTAGAGCTAGATCCTTTTAAAATACAGTATAATAAATAATTTATTTTTAATTAATTTTAAACTGGTAACCGTTAGCTCTAGTTGAAACATTATGCTTTAATAGGAGAATTAAATATAAGTACACAAGATTTTTTGTTTCAATGATATATTATTTTAATATTAACACCTTATGAGCATTTCGACACCATATGTGTCATCTTCAGAAGCGACTTACATATATTATAATATATGTAATTCACTTCTGAAGATAACACATATAACACATATGGTGTCGAAATGCGCATAAAGTGTTAATATTAAATTAATATATCATTGAAACAAAAAACCTTGTGTACTTATATTTAATTCTCCTATTAAAATATAATAAATAAAATGTTATATTTGCCTCCTGATAACTACTCAGGTACGAATCAAAGAGTGTTTTTATTTATTTTTTTTTATTATTGGGATGGGGTGGAGATTTTGTTCTTTGGAAAATTGATTTTGCAAAATATCATTTCAATAATGAAAAAATTCGTAGGTAAGAGAAAGTAAAAAATATCTCTGCCAACTAAATTCTTATATACCGGTAGTGTTTTTTCTTTGTAGGCCTATATGGTTAAAAAAAAACTAGAAAAAAAATGTATAGAAAAATTAGCTAGTTTGCGAAAAATTTTATCCTCCAAGAAAATATTCAGAGTAGGGTTGAGGTTGGGGGAGTGGGAATTCTTTATAATAGGATCTCGAACTACTAAGGCTAGGCTCTTTTTTTTAATTAACTATGATTTAAATTAGTATTAAATATTAAGGATAAAGAAATGTAATATTTGAAGAATTAAAGTGCCTGATGTATTTAAACAATAGATAGGTAAGGAGCGTGCAGCCAGGAAATAAGTCTTCACGAAATTAAACTCTCTGTTAAGGAAACAATTTCGGTTTTAATGAAATAAAGCCATCCTCAGTCCTGTAGTCGAGAGTATGAACTCGAATTACAGAGCATTGATTCAAATAGTGAAGTTGTCAGTTGGTGTGTATTATTATACTTCAATTGTTTGTACAAAAATACAATGCAATGACTTTTATACAATGCGCCAAGTTATAGATACAAATTTGTTTTGATTAATTGTATTTTTGTACAAACAATTGATGTATAATAATACACACCAACAGACAACTCCACTATTTGACTCAATGCTCTGTCATTCGAGTTCATACTCTCGACTATTGGATGGACTGAAGATGGCTAAAACCGAAACTGTTTCCTTAACAGATAGGGTAACCATATAACTTTTCTAAAACAACCTTTATCAAACGCCCACCAGAAACACCCCCCCCCAACCCCACAAACCAAAAAAAAAACAAAAACCCCTGAAGATAGCACAAAAAACCCTCCAATCCCTGATCTTGATAAACTCCACACCATAAACATTAATCTTGGAAAAAAAAACAATTAGATAAAACAAGACCCCTAAAAAATTTTCGAGTTACACTAAATAAAAAAAAAACAACACCATTCCACTTATTTCTAAACAAAAATCTTCCTACCGAAACCAACCAACAATTCCCTCTCACCTTAACAGAGAGTTTAATTTCGTAGAGACTTATTACCTGGCTGCACGTTCCTTTCCTATCTATTGTAATGTAATATTTGAAAAAATTTACATTTAATTCTTTTTCAAATTTAAATTTTTTAATAAATTTAAAAAAAGAAAAAAGTATTGTTAAGTGTTTTTCATAAATTGTAATAAAATTTTCTATTTCTTTTTATATGTATGTATCTACATATACAAATATATTGCTGATATTTATAGTCAATTTAAATTTTATGAAAAAATGCACGTGAATTTATTTTACTATTTCAATCTGGTTTCCTTCTCTTCTTGTCTATTTTTATGACTAATGTTTATTTTGTTTATTTGTCAGATTGTAGAGAATATAATAAAAAAAAATAACATTCATTTAACATATAGTTTTAGATATCTACTATATAATAAAAATATCCACTTTAATATTAAACTATTTTTTATTTTTTTTATAGAATATTTAATAAAAATACATTTTTCATTTTCTTTCTTGCATGTATAAGCAAAATAAATCATATTACTTTTTTTTTCTATTGGCCATTCCAAGTACTATAACCAATAAATTATCCCGCCCAAAGTAATTTATTTTTTAATTGATTATATATATAATTTGGGCTAAAAGGTTTGGGATAAAAGAAAGAAAAAAAACCTAACCCTGTATCTAAAGATGGAAAGGTCATCTCTAAGGAATGTATACTGTAGTTTAAATATAACCTTGCTCAGTATGTTTGGTCATTAAGAACGTAACTCAGGAAACCCTTATTAATTAGCGATAAGTTCCTTAATTCTAATTCAAGAAGTAGAGGCAATTTAAATCTTTTATCTTTAGAAATAAGATTATTTAGGCCGATTTTTTTATTTCCCTGGTTTTGTTTGAAAGCCTTATTCGCTGAGTTTTTCTCACGTTCTTTTTTAAATGAGAAAGTTGCTGCGAAGCTCAGCACCTCAAAAAAACTTCGGATGAATGGAATGAACTTAACTCGTTCAACTTCTTATCTCTTCTTTTTTTTTATTGATGTGTAGTAAAAATTCATCTTCATTTAAAAATAAAAACTTGGAAATTTTTTTAATAATTAGATTGATTATTTATTTATTATTTCGGTACTTTACTTTCACGTTTCTAAATGTGTTATTGAAACTCAATAAGTAAACCTTTTTTAAGGGGTCTTTTACAGAGACCACGTGTCTATTTTTCTAAATTAATTCGTAGTCAATATAATTTTATAAAATTTCATCGCTCTAAACCGAAGACTCCTAACCCAAGATATAGAGTCTAAAATAAAATCATATATAAATAAAATTATTAATACGATATTTAAAAAAAAGAAATGAAATGCAAAAGTTTTTGTATGCACCTACAAATAGGCAACCGAGAGCCCATGATCTGTTGACTTATTATATTCCTTTTAAAATGGCGGCGGCTTGGTTAAGTATTGACTTCCCCCCCCTAATAAGCAAATATAGTAAAAAATTTTTAATTATAGTCTCCTTATCTCCCATAAAATTATTATATATTTTTATAAAATATTATAAATTTTCTCTTTAATGAACATGTTACTAAAACGAAGAAATATAATCAATAATTGTTACATTCTTCTCTTGAGTGGAAATTCAAATTATAAGTTTATTAAACTAATAGAATTATTATGCTGACCTATGAGTTTAAAGTTGCTAAAGACTCTCTGAGAAGTCTATTGTAATCATTAGAACAAGTATAGGGTAATAATTACTATTATTATAATCCCTGGGGAAGAAGAGATGGTTCTATTAATAAAACAATAAAGAGGATGGATCTGTTTCCATCAAATTCTCTCCTCAGTGGGCTGCATTTTTTATTTAAATTACATTTCATTTAGAATAGCTAAAATTTTATATCCCTATTAAATCTTAATTTATGTTCTCTTAAATAGAAAAAATCTGATGTGACTGGTAACAAATTACACAACATTCTCTTAACCTTCTGCAATTTAAAGTTGTGTTCTGTGTTTGTCAAAAGTGCCTTTTTCAAAGTTTTGAGATAAAATAAAATGAAGCACTTCTGAGAGTCGAACTCATCTTAAGGTGCGCGTCTCGGGGTGCTAATTTTAGGAGTTTCCAGCGGCCACAATTTTGAAGCTATCCACCTCGATTTTTTTTAAATTAAAGCTATTTAAAATATCTACAACTTATAGAGGCCCTTTTTTTGATTTTCGAAAAAATAAAATTTTTTTTAGATTAATCGCATTAAATATAAGGTAAGAGCAGTCAATATTTCCTGAAAATTAGTAATTAGAGCATAAATTAATTTATAATTTTATAAATATTGAATTAATAATTTAAGACAAAAAAAGAATATTTTATTATATATATTAAAGTATGTAGCAAAACAATGAATACTTTGCATTCTTTATTATATTATAATAATAAACTATAAAGGATGCGGAAATAATTTCTTGATATAAAATAACAAAATTTTTAGATGCCAGATAAATTGATATTTTTCAGCGCTTTTTATTTAAGATATGCTAAAAATGCACTATCGTTCTCGCCTATTTTTTATCCAATATAAATTTTTGTGTGAAATGATGGCATTCGGGTCAGTTTGAAATAATGAACAGAATAGCTGTTAAGACACAATCTCTTTTTAAAACAAAAATAAAAAAAAATTCGCAACAAAGATACAAATTTATTGGATAACGATAATAAAAATAATGAATAGAGCTAACATTAATAATTAAAAATTAAATCCATGTTGATCCATTTATGCGTCAAATTTAAAAAGGAAAAGCTAATACCCTATTATTTTTTCTTTTCTTTTTTTTTAACCTAAACACCTTCTTTTAAGATCTAGATGTCACTTCTTTTCATTCCAGTTACTTTCTTACAAAAAAGATATTAAATAACCACCATTGTTTCCCGAAGGAATGAGATGATTCCCATTTGAGCTCTTGTATGTCCTTCTTTTCTTTGTTCTTTCCAATGTATTTTTCATTGCTTATTTTGGGACTCTTTCTTTTATTTCTCTTTCTCTCAAGAACACATTACATTCACTTAATTTACATTTATTTATGACCCTGAGTTATTTGATCGGTAAATAAAAAAAATAAAAAAAAAATTCGGAAATGAGTTCCCCGAGATATTCTCGTATACTCTATAAATGCATGATTATCTTATAGACTACCCAAATTGTAGACCTGTCTCTAAGTACCCTATCAAGTCAACCGCAATTAGTGTGTGTATCTGATGCGTTTTACAAAAATTTTGAAATTTAAACTTTCCACCGTTGGTTCTCTTTGAAACATTTTGTAAATTAATATTAAATATACAAATTAAATACTAGGTTATTTGTTTCAAAGGTTTTATTAAATAAAAATTAACACTTAAAACCTATTTCGATAATTTTCATCATCAGAATTATTAGAATGTAATCACTTCTGATGATGACAAGTAATTGTCGAAATACGTAGTAAGTTTTAATTTTTAATTAATAAAACCTTTGAAATAAATAACCTAGCTTTTAATTTGTATATTTACTTTTAATTGAAATTTGTTATTTTTTAGTTCATATTATGATAAATACACTACTACACCACTACTGTATATTAAAAAGTAAAAAGTTTTTATTTATTCTTTCACTTTTTTCGAAAACTGATTAGTTAATCAACGAAGAAAAAGATCCTTACCGACATTTTTCGTTGATTATCTCAAAGACTATTTATTCAGTTTTAGAAAAAACGAGAAAAAATAAAAACTTTTTAAATTAGTGTACTTTATTATAATATAAAAAATTACAAAATTACAAATTTCAAAATTTTTGAAAAAACATCAGTTAAAGTGGCCTACTATTTTCAGTTGACGTATTTACTTTAAAAGTTGAAACAGATCTACAATTTTAGTGTAAAAAATATAAACCAAATTTCTGGCTGTTTGCGTTTTCAATAATCGTGACCATTTACACAAACATATTAACTCAAACACAGAAATAATTCCAAAAATGTTTTTTTTTTTTTTTTTTTTGTCTCAGGGGAATCATCAAAATTTCGAGATCGAATTTTTTAACGATTCAATATTTTTTCTACTTCGTTTACCAGAATGTAAAAACAAAAAAAATAAATAAATATTTCAAAATTTGTTAAGCACAAAATAATGATTTTTTTTTATTCCATCTTTTCTGCTGCATGTTTTTCCAGTTTTATTAACATTAAACTTTGAAGAGATTTTTTATTTATTAATAAACCATTCTAGGCAAAGTAGCTAAAAATTTAATTCATTCAAGGTCTCTGTGTATTTTTTATAAAAAACAAAAAGAAGAGTTTAGGCATAGCCATTAAAATCTTCGATCTGGTCTCAGCACATTGATTAATCTCACTAACAATGAGAGAAAGGATCTATTGTTATGTCTTTCTCTGAGAGGAGGTATACATTAACTTTCGCAAGTAAAAGTTTCTCTATTAAAATATCCTTAGTATATGGTAAAGAGATTCTGAGTGAAAATAGATATTTGATTACTTTATTAGCTAGGAAAGGAAAATTTGCCTAACAATTAATTTAAATAAAAATCTGGTGTGACTGGCGCACAGCACACAACTGTGCTGTCACACCAGATTTTTCGTGTCGACATATACTGTATTTAGTTTCCGCCGATATATATATATATATATATATATATATATATATATATATATTTTTTAAACATTCACACTTTTTCTCATTTACACTCACACTCACACACACATTCACACTGTCTTTTCGGCAACTCAGGCCATATAAGACATTTACGATAACCGTTATGAATATATATTATTTAGGGTCCAGGCATTCTTATTTAAGCCATTTGGTATCCAATTGGCTTAAATAAAATCATCGGACTGCCTGGGGTCCGAACCCGCGACGTTTGGTATATGAGTTTAGCACGCTAACCTCTACGCCATGCCCCGAGGGCGAGGTAAAATTTATAAGTATGGGAACATATTTATATTTTGTTACCATGGAAACCATTTCTCCTATCTTTTCTATTGAGTGCAAGAGTAAAGTGGTTTTCAGAAGATTTCAATCACAAAATGAGAATATACATTTTAAAGAGAATCTAAAAGATAATTGATTTTTGAAATAAGTGAATTTTGAGAAAATTGAAAAAAACTGAAAAAGTGCATCAGTAAAGTACTAGTACTCTTTGGTCGATTTTGTTCAAAAGCTTCGTGTCACGTCCCATGGGGGTGCCTAACTTAAATATAAAATTTCAACCTCCTAGCTCTTTTCGTTCTTGGGTTATTTTGACACAGACACACAGACAGACCATGTCGCGAAAACCACTTTTTTGGATTCAGGGGACCTCAAACGTGTATATCCGTCAAAATCTCGACATCGAATTTTTGACATGAAACCAATAATTTCTCTCTCTATATATTAACATATCTAGAGGTAAGAGAAAGTAAAAATGAACTGAATCTAATATCTATAACGCTATAACGCCCCTCGGGCCTTGGTGTAGTTGCTAGCGTGCTGGCCTTATATACCAAGGGTCGCGGGTTCCGATCCCAGGCAGTTTGATGATTTTATTTAACCCATTTTGATACCAGTTGCCGAAAAGACTGTGTGTACGTGTGAGTGAATGTGAGTGTGAATGGGAAAAATTATTGTGCTCCATTTTCATCCCTTCGATAAGAGAAAGTTGTGCACCTTGCTCGTCACACCAGATTTTTTGTGTATTTATAAATAAGAGAAAGTAAAAAATATTAATTATAAGATTTTTTGTAATATTATCTCTTGACTAGCTTCCATAATAGAAATATTAAGTTCTATAAGCAATCTATTTTAGTGACATCAAAAATGAAATCCAATATCCATTATTTAATAATACAAGTAGATATATAAAGATGTGCTTTAAAAGCCTGTAATCCTATATACGTATTGTAAGAAGAATAAATATATATTTCCAATTTCTTTTGTGATTGGAATATTAAGAAGATTTTTCAATATTAACATTCTATAAGGTAAAAAGTAAAAAAAAAAATAAGAAAAGATGAGAAAAAGTTTCTTATAAACCGAGATTTTAGTAATGATTATATAAAAAAGATGAATCCATTCATCAATTTCTATTTTGATTTTTACTTTTTTTTAAAGTCTTAATTTATTTAAAATAACATTTCTATAAGAATTTTGATTTTATTTGTCAAACAAGATCGAAGAGAGATGCCTTAAATGTAACTTAATCAAGTGTTAAAACTGTTTTCAAATGAAAGTAATTTTAATATTTGAAAATAATTCAAAACCCGAGAGAGAGAGAGGCGAAAAGTCGGTTTTAAACGATTCATGAAATTTTATTGACAAAATCAAATTGAAAGGGAAAAAGTGAAATGGAAGAAGAAATTTCAAAGGGAATGAATGAATGGAAAAGGAATCTTAAGAGATGGATTAAAAGTACTACTTAAGGAAGAAAATATAATTAAAATATTAAATTATTATTCCAAGGAAGTGTTTAAATAACGAATTAAAAGTTGAATAATCCAGATAAAAACAAAAAAATTTTGTTAAAAGAGAGGTTTTTAAATTATATTTCATTAGTCGAATATAAATAGAGAGCATCTGGAAGAATCGCCTCGTCCAATACGGACTGCGTATTAACCCAAGACAGAAGCATGCAGTACTTTCAATAAACTCCAGAAAAAGTTATCCTTGATGGTCAGGTGCTTCCTAAATGTCGCGGTTTTTGCTATCTTGGCTCGAGAGTCGCTGATGATGGGGAACCAACGGATGAGATTGCCGGGGGTATAAATACAATAGATACCAGTTGACTTAAATGGCGAGAATGCTCCGGAATCCTTTGCGACCGATGGATGCCGGTTGTTCTGACCGAGACATGGGCCACCACGAAGAGAAGCGAATCGGCACTGCATGTAATGGAGATGCGGATGGCCAGATGGTCACTTGGTGTCACCAGACTTGACCGCATCCCCAATACCATCAAGGGCAGGTTTGGCATAGCGCCAATCACTGACAAGATGAGCGAATGGTGTCTCCGCTGGATTGGACATGTCGTACGCCAAGAGAGTAGAGGTGTGGCCAAGGCGGCGTACGATATGGGGCTCCTCGGAAGACAACGTTGAGGAGCACCTAGGATGACTTGGCTTCATCGGATCAAGAGAGATATGACCGAGCTTGGCATGTCAGAGATAACAGCTTTGGATAGTGGGGAGTGGAGGGGAGAGTAAGGTCCGCAGACCCCGCGGGAATAATAAGGACGAGGATAGAAGAAAAGTCGAATATAAATAGGACTTTAAAATAGTTATCATTCAAAAAATATTAATATTATGAATTAATAAAGCCCCCGGGCTTGGTGTAGTTTGTACCTTCTATACCGAACGTCGCGGGTTCGGACCCCAGGCAGTCCAATAATTTTATTTAAGCCATTTGGATACCAAGTGGCTTAAATAGAAATGCCTGGACCCCCAATAGATATTATCTCATATATAACGTAAAGTCTTATATGGCCTAAGTTGCCGAAAATAATTTGTGTATGTGTGTGAGTGTGAGTGTGAATGAGAAAAAAGTGTGAATGTTTAAAAAAAAAAATGATTTTATAATAGGAACGTTCTTTATAACGACTAATTTGAATCCGGAACCAAAATATAATAAATAAATAATTATTATCGCCTTCACCCTCCTTTTCTTAAATTCGCCACTGCATCTCCAAACCCAAATTTTTGCCTCTCCCCCCCCCACTCACCTTATCAAAATCCAGCCTACACCAAGCCCGAGGAATACCACTGTTAATATTGATATATAATTTATTTATATACAGGGCCGGATCTAGAGGGGGGCAGAGGGTGCGTGTGCCCCGGGCGGCAGATTTTAGGGGGCGGCAATTAAAGAAAAATTTGCTAAAAAAAAAGGTAAAATGATATGAATTTTGTATAGAAAATTTTAAGGAGGGGGCGGCAAATTAAATTTTGCCCCCCTTAAAAAAACTCCTAGTTCCGGGCCTGTTTATATATTATTGATATTTCATACGTAATTCAAAGTAGTGGGAATCATAAATATTAAAATAAAATTTGAACATTGTATTTATAATCAGTGAATAGAATAGCCAAAGACTTGTTTGGTAAAATTCATTCCAATAAATTTTTGCTACATCAATTACAATTACTTATTTAGAAAGTAATAAGCATTTTGAAATTAAATGCAAAATGGCTATTTTCAGTTTGATAAATTTTGGATATTTTCATTGTCACTGAATATGAACTATTGGGATCTATGGGAGAGGCGTGGCTTCACCTGGTGGCAAAAAATGAACTAGCGATTGTAGGATTGAATGGCTGAGCTGATACGCAAGTACTCGTGTTTTATGAGACAAAAAGTTTAATTAAAAATAAAAAATGGGTGTGACGATACAGGAAATTTGTAGGTTTTCTTCTGCCACACTTACTAATAGAAATTTTATTTGTGGAGATAATATTATTGATCCTGGTCATGTTTTAAAGTGAGTAATAGTAATGAGTTTCAATGACAGACCAAATTCTTGCTTTCTGTTTACAAACAACAAGTTTACGAGAAGAATTTCATGAAATAAATGATCAAATTTCATAATAATAATAACAATTGGGATGGATGCTCGTATAAGGCTGGATTAGGAAGTACCTGTAAGCACATTTGGGGCTGTACTTTTATTCTGTAACAGCTATTTATGATATCTGATATGATGTTAGCCAAAAAGTGTTGGAAAAAGTGTGAGCGTTTTTAAATTAAAAAAAAAATCTATCTAAAAACATAAAATATTTATTTAATACGAAACTTTGAGAATGAATCGGATAATTCCATTAGAGATTTTATTATTATTATTATTATTATTAATGCTCTTAAACACGTTGTTTATTTGTCTTTTTAAAGATATAAAACCAAAGTATTATATCCATTCTGATATTCATTAGTGTGAATGAAAAAGGTAAATAACTCGTTAATGGGACTTTTATTCTTAACGTTTTATATTTATAAATATTATTTCTTATAGGATAAAGTAGGATGATTAAGAGAAATTTATTATTCATATATGGACAGGATTTAACTAGAGATTTTCCGTTGTCAGATGAAAAAACCGTTTGGATACCAAATGGTATTAATAAATGTGCCTCGGTCTCCTAATGTACAGTATATCGTTTGTTAATAATTTTAATCGTTTAAAGTCTATTATGGCCTAAGTTGCCGTAAAGACTTAAAAATGTTTTTTTTAAGTTTTTTGACAATGCATGTATAGTGGCAGAGTAGGGAAGCATACACGAAAAAGTTTTTTTTTTTTTTTTTTTTTTTTTTTAAACATTCACACTTTTTACTTTCTCGTACCCTATATATGAAATATATAGAGAGAGAAAGTATTGCGATCATGTCAAAAATTCGATGTCGAGATTTTGATGGATATACATGTTTTGAGGTCCCCTGAGTCCAAAAAAGTGGGTCCCGCAAATTGGTCTGTGTGTGTGTATGTGTGTGTGTGTGTGTGTGTGTCTGTGTGTATGTGTGTGTGGACAGATTTTTAGCATGAAGGAGTTGAGCTACCGGATTGAAATTTTATATTTAACTTAAGTACCTTTGAAGAATCTCAAAATAAGCTTTTGAACAAAATCGGCCAAAAAGTACTAGTACTTTACTGATGTACTTTTTCAGTTTTTTTTGATTTTCTCAAAATTCCCTCCAAGGATTTTTTTTAAAATTCATAAATGAACTATTTTTTAGATGCTCTTTAAAATGTATATTCTCATTTTGCCGTTGAAATCTTCTGAAGACCACTTTACTCTTGTTCTTCATAGGAAAGATAGAAATGGTTGCCATGGTAACGGAATTTAAATCTTTTTCTTTTTATTAGATTAAAAATCAATTATTATTTAAATTCCCATTTTTACTTTCTCATACCCTATATATGAAATATATAGAGAGAGAAAGTATTGCGATCATGTCAAAAATTCGATGTCCAGATTTTGATGGATATACATGTTTTGAGGTCCCCTGAGTCCAAAAAAGTGGGTCCCGAAAATTGGTCTGTGTGTGTGTATGTGTGTGTGTGTTCTGTGTGTGTGGACAGATTTTTAGCATGAAGGAGTTGAGCTAGCGGATTGAAATTTTATATTTAACTTAGGTACCTTTGAAGAATCTCAAAATAAGCTTTTGAACAAAATCGGCCAAAAAGTACTAGTACTTTACTGATGTACTTTTTCAGTTTTTTTCGATTTTCTCAAAATTCCCTCCAAGGATTTTTTTTAAAATTCATAAATGAACTATTTTTTAGATGCTCTTTAAAATGTATATTCTCATTTTGCCGTTGAAATCTTCTGAAGACCACTTTACTCTTGTTCTTCATAGGAAAGATAGAAATGGTTGCCATGGTAACGGAATTTAAATCTTTTTCTTTTTATTAGATTAAAAATCAATTATTATTTAAATTCCCATTTTTTTTTTAAACTTATTTGTGTCTTTAATTGTTTCAAAGAAAACATATATGTCTCTCTCTCACTTGCAAACATTATCGTCTCTCTCTACTCTTTTTAAATTCCCTTTCCACCTTATCTTCGCATAGAAACAATGTTAATTTCCTATAGGGATTTGTATGTTAATTTCGATTCAAAAGGGGGTCCCCTTTAGAACTTTTTTAGGCATTTAAAATTTTTTTTTTCCAATTCTTATGAAATTTTGTATTTATTTACGATTCTATATTGTGTATAAAATGTCCAAATATGAGATTAAAATTTTGAAAAATAACCATAGTTTATTTGAAGCAGTCAACATTTAAAATGCAAGTTTGAAACTAAGGTGCTATCGGAAACTAAATATATCTCGACACAAAAAATCTGGTGTGACCAGCACGGTGCACAACTTTCTCTTACCGAAGGGTAAGAGAAAGTTGTGTGCTGTGCGCCAGTCACACCAGATTTTTTTTAAATTTATTTGTGTCTTTAATTGTTTCAAAGAAAACATATATGTCTCTCTCTCACTTGCAAACATTATCGTCTCTCTCTACTCTTTTTAAATTTCCTTTCCACCTTATCTTCGCATAGGAACAATGTTAATTTCCTATAGGGATTTGTATGTTAATTTCGATTCAAAAGGGGTCCCCTTTAGAACTTTTTAGGCATTTAAAATTTTTTTTCCAATTCTTATGAAATTTTGTATTTATTTACGATTCTATATTGTGTATAAAATGTCCAAATATGAGATTAAAATTTTGAAAAATAACCATAGTTTATTTCAAGCAGTCAACATTTAAAATGCAAGTTTGAAACTAAGGTGCTATCGGAAACTAAATATATCTCAACACAAAAAATCTGGTGTGACCAGCACAGTGCGCAACTTTCTCTTACCGAAGGGTAAGAGAAAGTTGTGTGCTGTGCGCCAGTCACACCAGATTTTTTTAAAATTTATTTGTGTCTTTAATTGTTTCAAAGAAAACATATATGTCTCTCTCTCACTTGCAAACATTATCGTCTCTCTCTACTCTTTTTAAATTCCCTTTCCACCTTATCTTCGCATAGGAACAATGTTAATTTCCTATAGGGATTTGTATGTTAATTTCGATTCAAAAGGGGGTCCCCTTTAGAACTTTTTTAGGCATTTAAATTTTTTTTTCCAATTCTTATGAAATTTTGTATTTATTTACGATTCTATATTGTGTATAAAATGTCCAAATATGAGATTAAAATTTTGAAAAATAACCATAGTTTATTTGAAGCAGTCAACATTTAAAATGCAAGTTTGAAACTAAGGTGCTATGGGAAACTAAATATATCTCGACACAAAAAATCTGGTGTGACCAGCACGGTGCACAACTTTCTCTTACCGAAGGGTAAGAGAAAGTTGTGTGCTGTGCGCCAGTCACACCAGATTTTTCTCATTCACAGTCACACTCACATTCACACTGTCTTTTCGGCAGCTCAGGCCATATAAGACATTTACGATAACCGTTATTTATGAATTTATATATATTAGGGTCCAGGCATTTTTATTTAAGCCATCTGGTATCCAGATAAATTCTAGAATCAATTTTTTTTTTTCAAAGACCTAAAAATTATCGAAAAATTGTTATTTTTCCGCAATGCATAACTATTTGACCATGAAAGCTACATTTAATCTAAATATATTTTTTTCTTTTATTAGATATGACTTCATTTTATCGTGCGAGAGCGCGCAGCGGTAAATTCTAATTTGAAAGTTTAAACCACTGTAGATTCCGAACAGCTAATCAGAACAGACTAAATGTGATGTCAATTTGTGCAGAAAGAAAAACTCTAATAGACTAATTAACTCTAAAATCAATTTTTTTTTTTTGAAAAACTTCATTTTTTAAGCTTATCGCTTTTAATTTTTCGAAAAATTGCCACAGGTGAATATAATAAAAAAAAAAATGACTTTTTAGTAAAACTATAAACACAAAAGTAAAATCAGTATTAATTCAATATTATATATTGTCTAAATTATAAAATAATTATTGGGAATAATGTAAAAAAAAAAATTCGTTCGAAATCGGGAAATAGACGTTGTCACGTTAAAAGACTTACAAATTGTTAGAAGGGGCTGTGTAGACGACACAGCCAACATCAAGTTTTTTGTTTTAAAGACTTTTAACCATAGGCCTACTAATATTAATTCATTGCGGCCCGTGGGAAAAAATCTTAACGAAGATAAGAAAAAGTTCTATGCTAGGCTCCGCCAGATTTTTTTGCATTTTTATAGTATCTGAAATACGGGACAAGGCAAACAGCTTAATCAAATTCAGTTTCCAATTATTATTTATTATAATTAAAAATTTCTTAAAATTAAGTAGCTAGTTAATGAAGCAATTGTTCTAATTGCTATAATTAAGTTCCTTTTTAAGACTTTCAACTTTAAGTTTGATTATTTAGATTTCAAAAGACTCATTTTCTATTTAAAAAGTATAAAGATCTTGTCACAAGAAGAAAGGCACTTATGAGATATTGAATAATTAACGAGATTAACTTTCTCCTTCATTTTAACGGAAATATTTTTTTTTTTTTTTTTTTTTTTTTTAACTTTTCAAGATATTGAACTTTCTTTTGATTATTTACTTTACGTTTTTAAATAAAGTTGACTAGATAAATAGAGAATAATAAAAAAAATAAAGTTAATCTTTCTTAAAATTAAATTAATAAAGCTTCTTAAAATACAGTAGTTGTTTGTAGCTGGGAATTGCAGTTGAGGACGATAAGGAGAATAAAACCAGCTTTAGTTTTTCTCTCTCACAACTTCAATTTATTTGCAAATATTATTATATGACATCATATACTGGCATAGACCGTCCAGACACGAGGCTCATGCGCTCAATTGTTCTTGAGATTATTTTTACTTATTTGACAATCTCTCTCAAAAAATTCATACATGCACTGAGGATGGCCCCTGTATAGGAGCCGAAATATTTGCGTTTTTTTAAATTAACCTAAAACTAGATGTTGATGGCGATCATGAGCTATTAGAGTTAAGGTTCATCACCTCCCCCCCTAACACCATGGCCGAGAGGTTAAAAACATTGACAATGTCGATGTGGATAATCTTTAAAAGCCAAGGGATATATTCAGATTTCAGGTGTTACATAACAATTGATATATAAAAAAAAAATATGACTCGTAGTTCAAATTTATATGCCATATAAAGATTATATGACTCAGATTGGTAGAGAAATTTAAAAAATCACCCGTGTATTCATATTAAATACTAATGAGAAGTGAAACTTCTACCCGAAATTCATATTCCCAATTGGAAAAATGTTAGGAAACTGATAAGAACTGGTCAGATATGTTCAAAGAACTTTCAATGTATAGACCACCTATTATTGGTTTCCGAGGTAAAAATGTGTTGAGGTTAGTCACCTTTTCTATACCCCAGGTGACGTCATTGCGCAAGCAAATTCAAATTTGAGTGAACATAATTAGCTCAATTGAGTTGCATTGGAGATGTGTGTGCCAAGGGCGGATCTAGAGGAGTTTTTCAGAGGGGTGAGGTAATCTGGTGTGACTGGTTCCTCTTATTTTCGGTAATTTAAAGTTGCGTTCTGTACGTTTAGTAGAATATATATAAAAATTAAATTTTTAAAATTTTATATTAAAAATAACATTTAATTTCTAAGAAAACTATTTTTTTTTCAAATCTCGGGGAGGGGGGGGGGTTATTACCCCCTTTACCTGCTCCCTCCTATCCACCCTTGGTGTGTCGAAAATACGTAATGCTTTGAAGAACATAAATCGAACTTGCTCTACTGAACGTAAAAAAATTTCATATACAAATTAATTTTGACATTATTTCTCTAATTATATGAATATGTTACTATTCCATAACTTAGACCGAAAAATTTACTTTGCATTTTTGTTTTTCATTTTAAAAAGAAATTTAATATACAATTTATTGACGCAATTAAAATCGGAATATAAATTGAGAATCAAGTTTAAAATTAAAAAAAAAATTTAAAGGGACATAAAATGATGATAAATAAAATGATTAAAGTAATCCGTTTTGGTCAGTAAAGATCATAAAATTTGGATGATATCGGTGAGATAATCTGGAATTTCGATAAAAAAGAAGAGCGTCAAAATAATTCCCAAGTTAATTAGTTTGCCATCACTTATTAAATACTAAACAATTTTTTGTAGATATCTTCATTTTAAATACAGTTACTCAATTTATTTCACTTATTTCTCAAATCGTTATATTTCATAAAAACAAATTTAAAATATTTTTACTTTTTTTTATACAGTATAAGTTTATAGATTATTTTTCTATATACTGTATATGTGCTAATAATTTTAGCTTTTGCACTTTTCAATAAGAATTACCGTATGTAGACTTATAATCTGTAAAAAAAATCCTCTCTCATTGAAGATAATTCTTAGGCCTGGATTATCCCTTTAATATTTGTTAATTTTAAATAATTAAACTGGAGTCACTCTAAAGCTTAAAGAGAAAGGAGCGATTTTGTTCTCAAAACTTTCTTCTCATCTTAATAGGATTAAGAGAAAAATAGAAAGTATCTTTTGAAATGATAACAATATTTGAGCTCTTAATATTAGTCTATATTAATATACGGGATCATAGCAATTTAGCAAAATTCTATACTCGGACTATTTATATTCGAATCAATCAATAACTTTGCTATTTATAAATGATATAGTATAAACAATGAAAACATTTTACGAAATCTTTCTCTCATGTTTGGAACCTTTCAAATAACTCATCAGTGAATATTGAAAGGAAACGAAATTAGGTCTTCT
Source organism: Euborellia annulipes (assembly GCA_023213315.1). Taxonomy (NCBI): domain Eukaryota; kingdom Metazoa; phylum Arthropoda; class Insecta; order Dermaptera; family Anisolabididae; genus Euborellia; species Euborellia annulipes. The sequence goes on along the minus strand of JAKCPI010031816.1, from coordinate 6,623 downwards.
TTGAAGATAAAGACAAGAATTTCCTTTGATTAGGTAATTATGAAAACGTAGAAAATTCAAAAGATTTAATTATAAAAGGTGTTTTTCAATTTTTAAAAATTATTAAAAAAAAAAAAGGTAACGTAAAAATAACATTGGCCTAGTCTAAGTTATTATAAAATTGAAAGGGTAAAAATTGATATCTAATTAGAAAATATTAAATAGCTTCTCCGAATCTTAAACTATATACCAAAATACAAGAGACTGATTTTTCATTAATCAAATTAAAATTTGTGTCTTTGCTAATTACTCATATCTGGAAATTGTTTACGCCAAAAAATACTATACATAAACGGTAGATAGTAGGCCTAAAGGAAAGGCATTAAGTATATCAAGAAATTTTATTATAATTTATATAGACACTTCGTAAATGTATTCAAATATAAAATATTCATTTTGGGTGGCATTTGCAACTCTTGGTGGTTCTTCTCCAATTTAAAACTTGTAAGAGCTTTTTATCAAAATTCTACGAGAAAAGATTTTTATATCCCAAGCTATAAAAATAGCAATAACAATAAAAGATGGTCCAATAATAGAGAGATGATCAATAAAAAGTTTCTTTTAAGTTTTTTTAAAATGGCCATTTGTTGAAGGAATATAGGTTTAATAAGTCCCTGAATTGAGCGAGACATTTAAGGTGAAATTGAAAGTGAGAAAAAAAGGAGAAGAAAGAATCTCTGATCAATGAAACGAGTGGTTTGATAAATTTTAGGACTGTAGCTTTATCTTTTTTAGCCTAGAGGTAATTAGCCATCCCAGCCCAGCGTCAGCAAGGGTTTTGAAACTCACGGACCAATAATTCAAAATTTGAAATCTCTCGGACGACTAAACAACTCTCTCCTATGGATTGATAAGCGTCCAACTGTCTGTAAGTCTGTCATGCTTTATTTGATTAAAATCCCGTTTGAATTTCGTAAGTTTTGCAGCCTTATAGAGAACGTTAGTAAGTGTCCAGGAGAAATACTCGGTGGCGACCGCCCCCTCCGAGAAAAAAATTAAAATAAAAAATCTCATGTGGCCGACCACACAGCAGACAATTTTAAATAAAAATATACATAAAATTTATATGCATTTATTTTACACTATCAACGTCCAAGTCTCAAATTACCTTAACGTTGCTAGTATTTGAAGGTATTATTTAAATTATATAATGCAGCAGTTTCTTATTCGTAACTACAGATTTTTGGAATAAAATAACGCAGATATTTATCTTATTTTTATTAATTCATGATTGGTACAGAATATATTTCAGAAATTCTGAATCCTGTACCACTCAAGGTAATTAATAATAACTTGTGAATCTATATGATAACCTTTAAAAAAAATCTGGTGTGACTGTCGCACAGCACACAACTTTCTCTTACCTTCGGTAATCGAAAGTTGTATTCTGTGCGCCAGTCACACCAGATTTTTTTAAAGGTTATCATTAGGGTCCGACCGAAACAAGATTTTCAGCCGAAACCGAAACCGAATATTCGGCCTCAACCTTAGTTTCGGCCGAAACCGTAACCGAAACCGAAACTTGTATTTCCTATAAAAATTTTTTTTCATTTTACCTTTTTTTTTTTTCCCTTCGGTGAAAATCATTTTACCTTTTTTTAGGGAGACTAAATTTTTTTCTCCCTCAAGTGCAAATTATTTGACTTTTTTTTTTTGCATGCGGGTCTCATCCCATTTTTTCAGACTCTGGTTTCGGCCGGCCGAAAGGTTCGGCTACTTTTTGGCCGAAACCGAAACTACGGCCGAAACCATGATTTTTGGCCGAAACCGTAACCGAAACCGAATATTCGGTCGGTTCCTGTTATCATATAGATTCACAAGTTATTATTAATTACCTTGAGTGGTACAGGATTCAGAATTTCTGAAATATATTCTGTACCAATCATTTAGTTTCCGCCATTATATTAAGGTGCGTACACACCTGCGCTCTGCTCCGCTCGCGAGCAGTTCGCGGCTCGTGTTCGTTGCTCGTCCCATTTTCATTGAAATTATTCATTTTGACGAACCTGCCGCGATCCAAAGAAAAGCCACGAACATTTTAATTAATTTGGAATTTTTATTATTAATTATAATTATTAATCGCAAATAGATTGTGTTGCTGAGCGCGCCTAATTACTAATAAAAAACATTTAAACTAATTTTTATTTGATGTAGATAATAATGTCTCTGAAGCGAGATAAAGAAAACGCTCTTGCCGTTTCGGTTGAGTGGTGCTTTTTTGCTAATGGCAAGTTTGTCAAAAAAGAAAAGGAGACAACGACGTTGGTGGTGTACTAATCTATTTAAAAAACAGAATGGTAGTGAACTTGTGACGGACTTGAGGTCGCAACAAATAAGAGGTCAATATAAGAATTTTACTCGAATGTCAGAGTTTATTTGTCAAGTCTATTTATATATATATAAATATAAAAATAATATTTTTTAATATCAATTTATATTTTATATAATTTTTTTTTTTTATTAAACCCGATCCTTTGAAAATATTTGATTAATTCATTTATTGATAACTGATATTAAAATTTACTTAAAAAATACTATATAAAATCATCATAGCAGTGGCGGCTCGCTAGGGTAGGAAGGTAGGCGACGCCTACCTTATAAATATACAGATGAAAAATATTTATCAATTTTATTATATTTATTAAGTTTAAAAATATTTAGTTTCATAAAATAATTACTATATTTATTAATTTATATGATTTTGCAAAAAAAAAATTTGAAACACTTCAGAACCTCGTATTTATAAAGTAAAGGCGATATTTTTCTTAGCCTATCTACTGCCTGTACTCCGCACTCCGCTGCCCACATTTCTAGACAGTCCGCATGCGCACAGCAGTGATAGCTAGCGCTATAAGTCGAACGGTTAGGCGATGAACTAAGTAGCCTGTGCCAAGCCGATGACAAGTGTTACAGTAGAGCCAATTTCTCATGAAGATTTATTAGTTCAAATTTCGAAACAAGATAACTTCACAGATCAAATTATTGAATTATTTTCTAAATTAAAAGATAGGCGAATAGATTTAATTTACAAAAATAAATAAATACCCCTTTTTTCTTTCTTTTTTTCTATTTTACGTAAGTAATATATATACCATATATATATATTTGTCGCCTACCCAGTTGTCTCGTCACGACCCCACTCATCATAGGCCTATATTTTAAGGAAATAATATACATATAATCAACCTCACCTGGTCTCTGAGAGATATAGAAGATGATAATATTAAAAAAAATATTTAAATAATGATTTAGAGAAGACTTATAAAGGCTAAAAGTAGGTCTATTTTTTATTGTGCTCGCGAGCCGCTCGCGGCACCGCAGCGCGCCGTCCAAATCTGAGCCGCGAACCATCAAAGGGTTTGTCGAAAAAACCGACAGGAGATGGATCGTGGCGAGCAGCTCGCGAGCATCTCAAAACAACAACAACAAGCAGCTCGCGAGCGGAGCAGAGCGCAGATGTGTACGCACCTTAAGATGTCAAATTTATAAACATAGGAAAATATTTATATTTTGTTACCATGGCAACCATTTCTCCTATCTTTCCTATGAACCACAAAAGTAAAGTGTGCTTCAAACAATTTTGAGGGCAAAACGAGAATATACATTTGAAAGAGCATCTAAAAAATAATTGATTTTTGAATTTTAATCAAAATCGTTAGAGGGAATTTTGAGAAAATCGAAAAAAACTGAAAAAATACATCAGTAAAGTACTAGTACTCTTTGGCCGATTTTGATTAAAAGCTTATTTTGTCGGTTCCGGGGGATGTTTAACTTATATATAAAATTTCAGCCTCCTAGCTCAATTCCTTCATGCTTAAAATTGAACACACACACACACCCACAGACAGCAGCAAAAACCACTTTTTTGGATTCAGAGGATCCAATATTTTCTCTCTATATATATATTACATATATACATACATAGGTAAGAGAAAGTAACAGAATAGAATAGAATAGAATATTTTATTTAGCTCTGAGGCTATTTGCCTCTTTGAGCCTATAAGAATTACATATATACAGTCTCTCTCTCATAAGAAAATAAATGATTATATATAACAGGTATTACGGCTAGTAATAATATTATAATTATACTTTCATCTATTAATTAAGAGTAATGTCTACATTTGTGCATTTATGTTTCAATAGAAAATGTATTTTACCCATATGTACACTAATCTAAATTTTTGCATCTATATGCCTTAAATTAAACGAATGTGAGTGCTCTAAGCTGAGTTATCGATTTAAAATTAATTAATACAGTCTATTTTATTTAATTAAAAAACGTTATCTCAAGTATTATAGAATAATAAAAATAATTCTTCGCAAGACAGGGTTAAAGAGTAATTTACATAAAGAAGGCAAGAGTGTACAAGAACCGAAGACTTTTATGAACGTTTTTCAAATAGAGCATGTGTTTGAATATTTTAATATAAAATAAATAAACGTATGGAGGATGAATTCAAATGTAAATATTAAAATCTAAAAATTTTATACATCTTCACATTAAAGAAAATAGAAAAAAACCTGCCAGATGTGATTGAATTTCAAAATCAGCACTAGATGCCCAGTATTTGATCACTTAAGCAAGCAGGTACCCACAAAAATGCTGTAAAATATTGGCGTATAGCAGGAGAAAGCGATCAGTTAATGTTTATGGTATGATACCAAATTCGCAAAATGTTAATGGTAGATTTTTCAACACTGAGGTAATAAAAAATTTATTTAGTGGTGTTTAGGTAGAAAAATTTTGATACTGAAGCAGAGATGAAACTCATCACTTTTATTTTTATTTATATTATAACCAAACGAACGTGAATAATAAAAACCTATAGAGGCATACTACATCATATTCATAAGCTCGAGCTTTAGCATAGATAAGCCTCTGACATCATCGAAACAAAATTATTATTTGAATAATCTTTATTTATACAAGAGAACTCACTTTTCATTTCTCATATATGAAAAAAAAAAAACCAAAGACCTATAAAGTATTTTCATTCGAATAGTTTAAGCTTTTTAATGAAAAATTGTTTTATCTTTAGAGGGCAAACATTTTGAAATATTTTTTTATCTGACCAGCATCTATAAAAATATAAGCATTTTTAACATTATTATTGCTATTACTACCATATTGATATTGATGATAATAATTTTTACTTTCTCTTACCTATATATATATATGTCAATAAATAAAGTATTGGATTCATGTCAAAAAATCGATGTCGAGATTTTGATGGATATACACGTTTTGAGGTCTCCTGAAACCAAAAAAGTGGTTCTCTCGGCATGGTCTGTATGTGGGTGTGTGTTCAATTTTAATTCTGTCGACACAAAAAATCTGGTATGATAGGCACAGCAACGTTCAATTACCAATGGTAAGAGAAAATTGTGTGCTTTGCTACCAGCGACACCAGATTTTTTTTTCTAATGATTCATCATCAAGGTAAAGGCTAGAGTCCGCCGCAGTTGGGAAAGTTTTGCAACTCCGTTTCTTTTTTTTAACTTTCTCTTACCTCTATATATGTTAATATACTGTATATAGGGAGAAGGTATTGGATTCATGTTAAAAATTCGATGCCGAGATTTCGATGGATATACACGTTTTGAGGACCCTTGAATCCGAAAAAGTGGTTTTCGCAACATGGTCTGTCTGTGAACAAAATATTTCAAGAATGAAAAGAGCTAGGAGGTTGAAATTTTATATTAAGTTGTGTGTAGTGCGACCAGTCACACCAGATTTTTCTTTGTTATTGATTATACAATTTAGAATTCAAGCTTAAATAGAAAAACGAAAAAAGTTTTTCTCTTTTCAAAATTATTAATAAAAATTTCATTATGATGCAGAAGAATTAGAAGTTGCTTGTTTAGATCTATTAATGGTATTTTACTCTATTATTTTTACTTTCTCTTACCTATATAATATATAATATTTCTATATGATAGTTAATACTGTATTAATATTAATAGTTCCGGGGTGACCGAGCAGGAGCTCAGTCTTTTTTGTAATGGTAAAATTGTAAAAAACTAAAAAAAGTACATCAGTGAAGTACGAGATATAAAGGGAGCTCAATTTGATTTGTATAGAAGAAATAAGAAAATATTTAAAAGAAATTATTATATAACGAGATAAATAACACCCTCAATGGAAACATCAATAAAAACACCAAAATAAGTAACAGTCAGGGAGAGTTTGATTTTGAGGAATAACAACATTACTGGATGGATACTTAGAGGAGACAGTGCCTCATGAGTACATTAATCATGAGATATAAGAGAGTTGCCGAAATGCGTCAGCCTGGAACTAATTAAAAATTATTATTTTCAATAAAATTAATTAATAATAATCAGAAATTAGTATTTTAATATTATAATTTAAATAATAGGTATAATTTCTACTAATTGGCCTTTTGACATTATTAAATTAAATACATTGTTAGTAATTATTGATATAAAAATTAAATTTACAAAAATTGATAAATTGGTACTAATATTCGTGGAGAGATAAATCTATTGGGTCAGAGTAAAGAGGGAGGGTTTGACCAGGAAGCAAGGCCACTAGGCTTTAGAATATTATAAAACCTTTA